>OZ014557.1:7503688-7779107 GCA_963966155.1 Clivina fossor
AGTTACTGTTAAGACCGCAGTGCCATCTGTTGGCCACTAGCGCATACACATCGCATCACATTTCATACTTTTATTTTGCTTTGCAATTCGCACGCCTACAAGTAAAGAGTTCGCTTCCGGAACTCAACGAGTAAACATCTATAGCTGTGCTGTTCAACAAGAACGCACATTTCAGCTCATCAGAAAACATTCGCCGCAAGTATTATTCATATTCTGTGTCGTTCGTACAAAACACACAAGTTTCGCTTCGCTATTCGCACAGGCAACGGACGACTTCTCTCGTGATTTCAGTCGTACACGCATAAAATTTAACGCTCGCTTGCAACACGCTACTTGCTATATTGAAATCTATTCGTTTGCATCCGCTATTCTACACATATTACGCAGAATTATATCATTTCTATTATTAATTGTGATTAATTGATTGTGACTTACAATATACCACATTTTCGCATAGTTGAACGAACACGTGGTGGAAATAACTTCAAACATCCAGGAAAGTACAACATATTTTGTTCTTTGTGATTTACATTTTTATTATTTACAATTGCAAACTCTTGTATACCTGTCACGCATTGAATTATTCCAGTTCTATGCGTTTGTAATATTATCATTACGCATTTTATGTATTTCGCATACATCATTGGCATATCATTCACATATATCATCCAAGCTCGCATTGCTTTGTTTGCAACATTTATTATCAGCTTGAGTTGCAGGTTCTTTTCTTTATTTGTTTATTATTAATTGTTTGGAAGCTTATTCACACTAATTCTCGCTTAACACTCGTTGAAGATTTTGACGATCTATACACATTCACGCATAGCACCAGACACACACCGCAGAAGCAGTCAGCTTACGTTAATTGAAGTACACACATCCTGAACGCTCTCTCAGTAACCACACAATCCTACGCTCAATTGTAAGGTATCTAACCGCACATTTATTAAGGATCTGTGCTACATTATATAATCGTAAGTAGCTTTTACATTATTCATTACAATCGTGCAGTAATTGTGCTGACACTTGTCTTGCTATTATTTATTTGTTTAATTTACCTCGCCTACCTTCCCGCACTCCTACACCTCAGTTGTGGGCCAACCTCTTTCCTCATTTCTTCCTAGAGCTACCACTTCTTGTGCAAGCCCTATTTATCGCTCGGGTAGGTGAAGATTGTCCCTGATCCTTTATCCATCTTCTTACTTATCATTTAGTTAGTTTTGTTCAGCAAGTTACGCACGCTTATTTCATATTTACGCCGCAATACAGTCCACTAGCTCGCTACATCACCGCACACACGCCACATCGCCTTTTAAGGAACTCGAGCAACTTGCCCACAAACACAACCAGTGTTTCGTGGTCGCCAAGCCAGCACCGGGTCCCAACATTTGGTCCTTCGAGCCGGATGGGCGGGTCACAACCCTAGTGACGTGTGCCCCATCATTTGGACCTACGATCACCGGATGGGCAGGTCACAACCTGTTGACGTGTGCCCCATCATTTGAACCTTTGCACCGAATGGGCAGGTTACAACCTACGCGACGTGTGCACCATTATTTGGACCTACGATCATCGGATAGGCAGCTCACATTTTACGTGACGTGTGCCCCACCATGTGGACTTTCGATAATCGGATAGGCAAGTCAAACCACGTGACGTGTGTCCATCACTTATATTTCGCACATAACGATCAACAGATCAAACGCTATTTTACGCATTCTAAACGCAATTCGCTTCGCAGTCGCCACGCAGTGCACATACAGTGCACATCAGCTGTGACACTAGCTTGTCAGCAGCCAACGCATATCTACAAGTTCAACAAGAACTTGCATCACTCGCTCATCAGCAGCAACCGCATATACTCAGTTCAACTAGAACTCGCATCATTCGCTCATCAGTAGCAAACGCATAGATCAAGTTCAACTAGAACTCGCATCACTCGCTCATCAGCAGCCAACGCATATAACAAGTTCAACTAGAACTCGCATCATTCGCTCATCAGCAGCCAACGCATATACCACGTTCAACTAGAACTCGCAACACTCCCTCATCAGCAGCCAACGCATATCTACAAGTTCAACAAGAACTTGCATCACTTGCTCATCAGCAGCAAACGCATACATCTCGTTCAACTAGAACTCGCATCACTAGCTCATCAGCAGCCAACGCATATCTACAAGTTCAACTAGAACTTGCATCATTCGCTCATCAGCAGCCAACGCATATATCACGTTCAACTAGAACTCGCAACACTCGCTCATCAGCAGCAAACGCATATTCACGTTCAACTAGAACTCGCACCGCTCGCTCATCAGTAGCAAACGCATACTAAGTTCAACTAGAACTCGCATCACACGCTCATCAGTAGCAAACGCATATATTAAGTTCAACTAGAACTCGCATCACTCGCTCATCAGCAGCAAACGCATATCTTAAGTTCAACTAGAACTCGCATCACTCGCTCATCAATAGCAAACGCATATATTAAGTTCAACTAGAACTCGCATCACTCGCTCATCAGCAGCTAATACAACAAACGCATCTATCACGTTCAACTAGAACTCGCATTACTTACTCATCAGCAGCTAACGCATACAACCGCATATATCACGTTCAACTAGAACTCGCATCACTCGCTCATTCAAACTATAAACGCATATATTCAAGTTCAACAAGAACTCGCATCGCACTCTCATACGAAGCCAACGCATCTATATTTCTATATTTCATTCAACTAATTCAATCAACTAGTTCATCACTTTGTTTTCGCTAATTTTTCTTCTGATGTGTCTAAACTGAATGATATTTTATTATATTAAATACGCGTTTTCAAAATAATATTAATTTTATCTTCCAAACTGTTCATTTACATATTATAAATTTAATGTTTATTTCATGAAAACAGATATACAACGCTATCTCATTTAATAAAAAATTATTTTTAGATGGAATACAGTTATTCAGGGTTGGACTGGAAACACATTTAGGCCCGGGAAATATCGATAACGTAGGCCCACAATATTAAATTTGAGAAGAAAAAAAATTACAAGAATGACATTAGTAATTTATTAAAATAACAAAAAAGATTTTTTTGTTGAATAATTGCAACAAAATTAAATTAGCGAAGTAATTAAAAACAATTAAATAAATATTATTAATTAAATATTTGACTTTTTTCTTTCATTATATCAATAATTCGATTATTCAGAAGATCCGAGGAAGAAACCACTTGTAAAATCTAGAGTACAAATTTATTAAAATTTCTTAAAATCCTGGTAAAATCATGATAAAATCCATAAAATCATGGGTAAAATCATAGCTACAATCATGTAAAATCCTTAAAATCGCACTTAAATTCTTGTAATATCCTTAGAATTTTACTTAAAATCATATAAAATCGCTCACAAACTCGCTTAAAATCATGTGAAATCCATATAATCAACGAAAAATTATCTAAATTCTTTACAATTTCACTTAAAATTATATAAAATTCTTACAAATTCGCTTAAAATTATGTGAAATCCTTACAATCTTCCTTCAAATCATGTAAAATCTTTATAATTATCCTTAAAATCATGTAATATCCTTAAAATTTCACTTAAAATCATATAAAATCTTTAAAAACTCACTTAAAATCATGTGAAATGCTTATAATCGTCTTCAAAATCATGGAAAATCAACGGAAAATCCTTACAATCTTCCTTAAAATCGTGCTAAAACCTAAGGATTGTAGAATCCGGTGTACAAAATTTAAGGGAGTGGTTTCCTCCTCGAGAAGATCTTTTTCACAACGCCATGAAAACAAAACACTTAAATATACTTGTGGGCCCACCGGGATATTCCCGGTATCCCGGTGGGCCAGTCCAGCACTGACTGTTATTTAATTTATAGGCAAACCTTAAAACTTATCGAAGGTCAAGAGAAACTAATAGACATTTCGAAAAATACTGAAGCTAAATCTATAGTTTATGAACATGGAAAATATTCTACAAACGATAGACGTGTTTATGAAAATGATCCAATTAAATTGACAAATAATTTTATTGAAAACTACAAGCTCTTTTCCGAATATTACAACACAAGAAATCTTCAAAATTATGATCCTAATGCTACCGATTACATTGAGGAAATGTTTCTTAATTTACTTTATATGAATGAAGCCGGTTTAGAAATAATTAAGAAAACTCTTGTAGAAAAAAATGACCGGCAATTGCGTCATATGTTTTTGGCATTGTTACCTTATATTGGCAATAATGAAACGATCAAATTAATTGGAGATATTGTTGAAAATGATTTACTCGAGTCAAGTTTATATGACAGAGTTCATTTGCTAGCTATTGCGCCATTTTATATTCGATATCCTTCCGAGGAATTGTTGGAGAGTATGGAGAAATTACTAAATTTGGAAAAAGTTTCAAATAACATCACTAAGAATGCAGCTATTTTAAATTTTGCTTCATTCGTTGCTAATTCGAGACATAATTCTTTTACGCAAGAACAAGAATATTCGATTTCAGAGAACAAATTCGAACATTACAAAAATTTGTATTATAAGAAAGTTCTCGGTAAGTACCATGTTGAAACACAGTGTTGAGGAGAGATAATACATACATACATATACAATCACGCCATGTACCCACTTGGGTGTGGCACAAACTCTTTTCATCATCCCGAAATCCAGCATCCGAACCAGCATAAGCAACTTTCGCTTCATTTACATTCGTAATTCTTCTCATACATGCTCTTTTATTCCTACTACTTGGAAACTTTTGCTCACGCAAGCCACTTTCTCAATCATACCACTCCAACTACTCATCGGACGTCCACTTGCAAACTCGTTTACCATCAAAATCATTCAAATAAATCTTTTTAACCAAACGTTCATTAGACATTCGCTTAACATGTCCGAACCATCTTAACTGAGTAACACCAACTTTTGCAACAACATTTTTATTATTTCAATTTTTAGAATCGAATGATTGTCAGATGAAAATGATGTACACGTTAGGTTTAGTAAATATGCAGGATTTTCTATCAGTAGATTTCATAAATTCGTTATTATCACAAATAAGTGATTGCAAATATCTTCGACCACTTGCAATTTACGGATTCAAAAATCAACTAATTTCAGACTCAAATACGGTAAATTTATTATTATTATTATTTTAAATATTGTTTATTAGTACACTGTAAATAAAATTATGTAATCTTAACTACAAACCATGAGATACTATGATGCCTAGTATTTCTAGGTATAATTATTTAACTGCTGTAATTTTACATAATTGTTTAAAAATACCTACTTCAGTAAATTTGCTATCAGGAATTTTTCATAAATAGATAAAATTTGTTTAGTTCTTTAATATTATTGTTGGTATAATTACATACATTTGAAAGGATGTCTTTTACAATTATTACAAATATTAATATGCAAGCTATAATAATTTTACATAATTTAAGAAGTTACACCAACAATATGTAATTCTACATTAAGTATGAGATGCAATTTGCAGAAAGTAAGCAATTTTACATATACTTAATAGGTCATTACTACTTTGACTGCAAGGAAAAGTAGTATAGCGTTTGGTACGGTGTCTGTAACATTTTCAAAAAAAAAAAAAATTGTATAGAAATCCTTCATATAGCCTGTAGATGACGAATCTGAACTTAGTTTATGTGGGTGTATGGATGTGCGTCGTCAGCTCGCTCGCTCACTCGCTCGCTCGGTCGTAAGTCAAAATTTTGTGGCCGCAACTCCTCCTAGACGGTTCAACCGATTTTAATGAAATTTTCAGGATAAATTTGTCTAGTGCTCAAGATGGTCATGTGGTTTTGTTTTTTTCCAGTAATGCCAACTTTCCGAGAAAAAAATTACTAAAGTTTTTAAAAATTCATATTGGCTACGTTATTTATCCGATTTTGATCAAATTTTCAGAAAAGATTTTCCTAATGCTCCAATTAATTACATAATTTTATTAATATTCAGTGTTGCCAACTTTCCGAGAAAAAAATTACTAAAGTTTTTAATATTTTATTATGGCCATGTTATTCAACCGATTTTACTCAAATTTTCACAAAAGATTCTCCTAGTATTCATATAATTTATGTAATTTTAACAAAATACAGTGTTGCCAACTTTCCGAGAAAAAAATTAGTAAAATTTTTAAAAATTTATTATGACCATTTTATTTAACCGATTTTAATCAAATTTTCATAAAAGTTTTTCCTAGTGCCTAAATAAATTATGCAATTTTAACAAAATACAGTGTTGCCAACTTATCGAAAAAAAAAAATCACAAAATTTTTAAAAAATTCATTGTGGCTACATTATTTATTCGATTTTGATCAAATTTTCAGAAAAGTATGTCCTAGTGCCCACATAAATTATAATATTATTAAAATACAGTGTTGCCAACTTTCCGAGAAATGTCAAAGTAGTCTATATATGGGTTTACCCATATACTTCTAATCTTGTTTTTACTTATTTTATGTAATTATTATGAATTAAGTAAAAATTACATAAGTTTGAGGTAGAAATACAGAATATTTATGATAATATGAATGTCAAAAGATAAACTTTTGTTCTTGTGTCCTGAACCTGCGTTATGATTAATTATAATGTTATTAAATTCAGGTTCGTTATTACCACTTTAACTGCAAGGAAAAAGTGGTATAGCGTTTGGTACGGTGTCTGTAACATTTTCAAAAAAAATAAAATTGTATAGAAATTCTTCATATAGCCTCTAGATGACGAATCTGAACTTAGTTTATGTGGGTGCATGGATGTGCGTCGTCAGCTCGCTAGCTCGGTCGTAAGTTAAAATTTTGTGGCCGCAACTCCTCCTAGACTGTTCATCCGATTTTAATGAAATTTTCAGGATAAATTTGTCTGGTACCCAAAATGGTCATGTGGTTTTATTTTTCTCCAGTAATGCCAACTTTCCGAGAAATTTTAAAAATTTATATTGGCTACGTTATTTATCCGATTTTGATCAAATTTTCAGAAAAGATTTTGTTAATGCTCCCATTAATTATATAATTTTATTAATATCCAGTGTTGCCAACTTTCCGAGAAAAAAATTACTAAAATTTTAAAATTTTTATTAAGGGCCTTGTTATTTAACCGATTTTACTCAAATTTTCACAAAAGATTCTCCTAGTATTCATATAATTTATGTAATTTTAACAAAAAAAAATTGTGTATAGAAATCCTTCGCATAGCCTCTAGATGACGAATCTGAACTTAGTTTATGTGAGTGTGCGTCGTCAACTCGCTCTGTCGTAATTCAAAATTTTGTGGCCGCAACTCCCCCTAGACGGTTCAACCGATTTTAATGAAATTTTTAGAATAAATTTCTCTAGTGCCCAAGATAATCAAATAATTTTGATTTTTTCCAGTGATGCCAAGTTTCCGAGAAAAACATTACTAAAATTTTTTTAAATTCATTGTGGTTACATTATTTATCCGATTTTGATCAAATTTTCAGAAAAGATTTTCCAATTGCCCACATAAATTTCGTAATTTTAATAAAATACAGTGTTGCCAACTTTCCGAGAAAAAAATTACTAAAATTTTTAAAAATTCATTACGGCCATGTTGTTTCACCGATTTTGTTCAAATTTTTACAAAAGATTTTTCTGGTATCCATATAAACTAGATAATTTCAACAGAGTACAGTGTTGCTAGCTTTCTGAGAAAAAAATAGTAAAATTTTTAAAAATTTATTATGACCACGTTATTTAACCGATTTTAATCAAATTTTTACTAAAGATTCTTCTGGTGCCCGCATAAATTGTGAAATTTTAACAAAATACAGTGTTGACAACTTATCGAGAAAAAAATTACTAAAATTTAAAAAAATTCATTGTGGCTATATTATTTATCCGATTTTGATTAAATTTTCAGAAAAGTTTCTCCTAATGCCCATGTAAATTATAATTTTATTAAAATATAGTGTTGCCAACTTTCCGAAAAAAAATTAATAATTTTCTAAAAATTTGTTATGCCCGCATTATTTATCCGATTTTAATAAAAATTTTACAGAAGATACCCTTAGCGCCTATAATATTTTATATTAGCAAAATACAATGTTGCCAACTTTCGGTGAAAAATTTTATTATTCCTATTTTTTATCATTTATGGGATAATGTCAAAGTATATGGGTTTACCCATATACTTCTAATCTTGTTTTTGTAAAGATTGAAAATCATTTTGACAATATTGTTCTAGAACGTCTTTGGCAACGTCGACATTAAAAACCAAAGACTTTCCGAATTATCAAAAAGCTTGGACAACAGGCAATTATCGTCTGGCTTTCACAGACACAACTCCAAATATCGGAGAATTATTACAAACAAAATTAGTTGCCGATCCAAGCACAAATGCGATTGATACCCTTGTAATAACTTACAATGATTTCGCTTTATCAATGGATTTTGGTACCTATACACTTTACATAAAAGTTTACGGAATCGTCGATGAAGAATTTTTCTCTCATTTAAAGGAACAAGCGAAAGAAATTTTAAATGATAAAGAAAATCTGAAAAATATACAAGATTTAGAAAAAATTATCAAAGATTTCAAATTCAATACGATTTTTAATGCAGATGCTCATATAGATGTTGTGTTTTTTATAAATAATAAAGCTGTTTTTGCATTATATGAAGATCCAGGAAATTATGGTATTTTCTATGACTTAGGTGAGTTAGTATTTCTTATTTCATTAGTAAATGAAATAAATTACATTAAAAGATTAAAAAAATATTAGTTATTTTGTTGTATTTTTTATAGCTATAAATTTAAATATAATATCAAAAGCAAGTTTACCATTTTTATCATTTCCTTTTATGCATTATACGAGGTTAATTTCAAATTTTGGAACTGATATAAGCATTACGACAGATATACAAGAACTTTTTAAAATAGAAGATTTTAATGGTGTAAGCTTTAGGTATGTAAGGATATATATATATATATATATATATATACACAGTGTGTCCCCGGATTGAGTTCACTATAGGTGTAATCGGCAAAAAATTTAAGAATTTCACTTTTATGTTTTGGGATTCCGGCCTGCTTTATTTGAAATCATTTTTAAGCATATCTTCAGTTTTTTAAAAAATATAGGCGGTCATTAAAAATGTAAAAAACTATTTTATATTCAGTTAAAGTGCCTTTTTGGTCAATAATACGGCATAATGTTCTTGAGAAAAGTTGTTTAGAATATGAAATTATAGCTCTGTGCAAAATTTTAAAATAATCAGTTTAAAAAAAATATGTGTTTGGTCATAACGCCGACTGGACAAAACGCCGACTGAGGATACTACGCCGACCGTTCATTCGCATTTGCGCAAGCTAATCTTTGTTATTGATAGATATTTTGCATGAGATTGATGTATTGACAGATTTTACTCAACCCCCAACGTTTTGGCTTGTGCAAGCGCCAATCTTTTGTTTATTTAGTTCTCTATAAATTTTAATTAAAAATCGCCGTTTCGACGTACTTTACGTATATCATCTCAACAGGAAAAATGATACAAATAATTATCCACGATTTTACTATGATATAACAAATACGTTTTATGTGTAACACATTTTTAATGAAATAAACATTAATAAAATATTCAATTAAAAATGGAAAATAAAAATACAAATTAAATACAGTAAGACTCCGCTTAACGCGGGGGATACGTTTTATCAAAGTAGAGCATTATACGAAACAGCGTTAAACGAGTTCATCTAATCATGTAAATAATAGGGTTAGGGGAAAACTGGTAGAAAATTTAAAAAATGTTCAGATATTTTATCACTTAAGTACATTAAATATATTTTTTATAACAAATAGATATATAAAAAATATGTAAATAAAATTCTAAGTCACCATTTATGTTTGAGATCATTCAGATTCTTTTGCATTTCCAAATTTTCTGCCTGATTATCAAGAAGGTATCTATAATATACAAATCGCGTTATGATAAATTTAACACGCACATAATGAGTTTTAAAATGTGTTAAAATAATATTTGACGGAGCAGAACTTGTCTATCACCATTCTTTCAATTTTGAGTTACAGTGATTTAAAGTTTTCTTGGTGTACGTTTTACAATTTTTATTAAAACTTGATCGATTTCGGCTTTTTAGGTTCTCATCAGAAGTTTCATAACAAATGAAACTTCTGATTTTTTATTATTATTAAAAATGTTTCACCAAGTACCTACAGCTAAATCTTTCAACTTTATTAAAGTTTTCTTTTCTGTTAGTCTTTATATGGAGAATATTTTTACATACATACACAATCACGCCATGTATCCAAACGGAGTGGCACAAATTTTTTCCACTATACTTATATCATTCGCTTATACAGGATGGTCCAGAATTATGTACCGTAATTGCTAGAGCTGATAATACGTTCAAAAATAAGGGTACCTTTTTCTATACACTTTTTTCCAAAACTCAATAATAAGGGAGAAACAACCCTGTAAAGGGGTGAAATACTAAAATTTGTAGAAGATGGTTGCATGACCACTTCCCCAATAAATAGATTGGTCGAGGTACAGATGCACCAATTAAATGGTCTCCTCGGATTTGTGATCTGAATCCAATGGATTTTACTGTATAGAGTTATTTGAAATCAAACGCGTATAACATTCCAATTAATACATTAAATGAGTTGAGAGACAAAATTGAGCAAGAATTTACAATCTTACAAAACTATAAACAATGCAGTTTTGGTTCCTAGGTTGATGTATGGTAGTAAATGTTTGGTTTGGTTGCAAAAGCATAAACGGAAAATGACTGCTGTGGAAATGAGATTTTTACGTAGGGTATGTGGTGTAAATAGGAGAGATAGGTACGAAATACGATTGGTGTATGATGAGTGTGAAATTGAACAAAAATGTTGTAACAAAAGTTGGTGTTAGTCAGTTAAGATGGTTCGGACATGTTGAGCGGATGTCTAATGAACGTCTGGTTAAAAAGATTTATTTGAATGATTTTGATGGTATATGTTTGCGTAGACGTCCGATGAGTAGTTGGAGTGGTATGATTGAGAGTGTTTTGCGTGAGCAAAAGTTTCCAAGTAGTAGGAATAAAAAAGCATGTATGAGAGGAATTATGAATGTAGATGAAGCGAAAGTTGCTTGTTTGGATAGAAATGTTTGGAGGTGACTGATTTCGGGATGATGAAAAGAGTTTGTGCCACACCATTTTGGGTACATGGCGTGATTGTGTATGTATGTATGTATGTACAAAACAATGCAGTAACATTAAATGGAATAATGCGTTCACTAAATAAAAGAATTAGAATGTGTCTGTATACAACAAAATAGAGGACATTTTGAACATCTGCTGAAAACATTATTTTGGTGACTAATTAATATTACTAATGTATGATTCTTTTAAAAGTTGTAAGTTTTCATTAAGTTTGATTATAGTGTTAAGTGTTGAAAAATGGTTTTTATTTTACCCCTTTACAGGGTTGTATCTCCCTTATTATTGAGTTTTGGAAAAAAGTCTATAGAAAAAGGTACCCTTATTTTTGAACGTACTATCAGCTCTAGCAATTACGGTACATAATTCTGAACCATCCTGTATATTCTTTTAACCAAACATTCATTAAACAATGACCGAACCATCTTAACTGCAAATTTTTCATTTATCATATTGAGAACATTTTTACATAAACCAGCACAAGTCAGAATTAAATAGTAAAAAAGGCTGAAAACTTAATTGTGTAATGAAAATATTATATTTTTATTATTCATTTTCTATAAATATCATAATATGACAAAATATGAAAATAGGCTTAGTTTGAAATTTAAAATTATAATTTATTATTCTGGAATTTATGTTATATTTGTATAAAATATTATCTGTATTTCTAGATCGTCTTGGTACCATCAAACATGGATGGATGCTTATATTCCTATCTTAGATACTTCTATAAGTAGTTATAAATATATTGGCTACGAATATCTTCTAAATATTTTATTGAAAATAGACCGTCGTAGGAACGACAATGAAATTTATTTTTCATTTGAAGATGTATACAGCAATTTTTCATGGGTTGACGATAGTACAGCTGGTACCGCACTATATGACGATGAAATTCTTAAAGAATATTGTTCAGAATGCAAAGCTGTTTATCAAATACCTCTGACTTTGGCCAATGAATCACATGTATGCTTTTACAAATTGAAATTTCTACTGGCTATTAGTAAATATTATTATTAATCTTATGTATTTTAGGCGCTTTATAATGCTCTAATAGGAGATCATTTTTATACTACAGAAAAAATTAGAGGTGATTTGGAACCAGGTGTTATTAACGATCAAGTAGAAGGTTTTCAGGGAAATCACTTTCTAAAGTTTTATATACCAGATTGTACAAATTTTAAGTATGATTGTTGAAACTGTAGTAATTTTTCGTTGATTTTATCCATTTTATTTAAAATTTCTAGGACTGAGGAGATTTTACTCGATATTTTGTATGATTTTACCATGATTTGAAAGGATTTTACTAAGATTTTTAAAGGATTTTACTAAAATTTTAAGAAATTCTACAACCGTTTTTCATTAATATATACACCAGATTGTACAATTGGTTTTTCCCACCGTAAAATACTTAAAATACTGAAAAATTTACATGCTTATATAAAAATAACAAAAAAAACAGATTAATCTTTCTTGAATAAAATAAATTATATAACTTATTAATACACTCGGCAAAAAAAAACGATCCACTTAAAAAATTAGAAAAATTACCGATTTTAAAAATAGGTGTAACTCGGTCAATTTTAAACGAAATTAAATGAAAGTTTTTGCACAACAAAGTCTGAAGTTTTGTCTTTGATTCAATTTACCAAACGGGCGTAAAAATTCAGACATTTCTACGTAAATTGTCCTTAATTTCAAAGATTTGCAATGCATTGGCGCGAAGTTATGATTTTTTTTTAAATTCACCCTACATTTTGCGAGTTCAAAGTGCTGACAAATTTTGAACATTTAGACCATTTTAACGACAAAACAAATGTATTCAATGATAAAACATTCTTCGGTTTAAAAAAAAGTTCAAAATTGTGAAGTATTTTGCAGAATCAACCTAAAAAAAAAATTTGCAAAATGCAGGGTAAATTTAAGAAAATCACAACTTTGTGCCAAAGCATCGTAGGTCCTTGAAATTAAGCGAATTTTACGTAGAAATGTTTTAATTTTTACGCCTTCTTGGTAAATTGTGTCGAAAATTTTTTTTTGTATACCACACATGTTGTCAAAGTTTGACAACACATGTATTTAAAATTTGACAATTTTTTAAATCAAAAACATTTTTTTCTTGCGAGTGTGGTGGAGAGCGGAATGGTTTAAACGTTGCATTATTTTTACACTGTCTTAAAGAGAAGGCTTCAATTTTTTTTTTTCAAAAATTCATCCATTTTCATCCAAAATTAAACAAGTTATGCCCCAAAAACTCGCAAAATGCAGGGTAAATTTAGAAAAATTATAACTTTGGGCTAAAGCATCGCAAGTCCTTGAAATTAAAAACAATTTATGTAGAAATGTTTGAGTTTTTACGCCCGCTTGAAAATTTTTTTTTACACGTTCTCAAAGTTCGACAATTTTAAAAGTCAAAGCATGTTTTTTTCTGCGAGGTGTGGTGGGGAACGGAATAATTCAAATGGGACATATCTTGCATAATCTTAAAGACGAGACTTCAAAATTTGTTGTACAAAACATTTCATTTAATTTTGTTTAAAATTGGCCAAATTACACCTATTTGAAAATCGGTAATTTTTCTGATTTTTCAAGTGGCGCGATTTTTTTTCCGAGTGTAAATTTGTTTTAAATACATACATACATACATACACAATCACGCCATGTACCCATATGGGTGTGGCACAAACTCTTTTCATCATCCTGAAACCAGTCGCCTCCAAACATTCCTATCCAGCACAAGCAACTTTCGCTTCATCCACATTCATTATTCCTCCTCTCTTCGCATGCTCTTTTATTCCTAACTACTTGAAAACTTTCGCTCACGCAAGCCACCCTCTCAATCGCCAACATATACCATCAAAATCATTCAAATAAATCTTTTTAACCAAACGTTCATTAGACATTCGCTCAACATGTCCAAACCATCTTAACTGACTAACACCAACTTTTGTCCATTGGAAAACCAGAGAGTAACTTTTCTTCTTAATGAATAAGTTTGTATTTTTTATGTAAAACGCCTCTTATATAAACTCTTCTATGTATATTAATACACTAATTTCTTTACAGTTTTACACCGTATGGCAAATTTTTGTCAATGCTTCAACATTACGATGATTATACTTCGTATTTTTTAACAGATATTCACAGTGACTATGCTATCAAGAAATTTAATCCCGATGAAATATTTAAGGTATTTAAATAAAATTTAAAAATTGTTATTGATTTTAATGTTTTACATATTTTTTACAGTTTGCTTTAAAAATTGATAAAAATATATCTGAGCGTTCACCAATTTCCCAAAATTCTTTAAAAGTGAATATCGTAACTGGTTATAAAGATTCAAACAATACGATAAAAAGAGAACCGTTTAATTTGACTTATGTGTTGAAAAGAAGTGGAGAACCGGAAATTAAATATATAGAAAAATTGATTTTAAATTGTGTATTACCCCAATATCAAAGGACTAAGGTATAAAGATTTATTACACTACTTAAAGCATTATTCACAAATTTATATTTTCTTGTTTGTTCCATACGCCAATTTTATTAAAATTAAATTATTGCTTATTGTACAATCGAGGATGTTATAATAGTTTAATAGTTTTGATAATATAATAAATTCTAATTGATTCCATAACTTTACTATAAACAATTTAGTTCAGAAACATAATTTTCTCGAAAGAAATTGACTGACGGTTTGTTTTAGTGCTTGTTTTAATAATTAAGAGCAAAAACAGAGAGCTTATTTAGCCCACATTGCAGCACATCATTCATAAGTTGTTTTTGTTTTAACACATCTTAAAGTTTCAGATGACTAAGGTCCGTATTCTTATCTCACTTTTAAAAGTGATTTCTGTCAAAAGTGCTTTTGACGTTTACTTAAAATTACGTAATATAATTAGTAGTTAATTAGTTTATTTGAATTTTATAATATTAGATATACAAATATATATATATATATATATATATATATATATATATATATATATATAAATATATATATAAATATATATATATAAATATATATATAAATATATACAGTCGATTCCGCTTAATTGGGACACCGCTTAATTGGGACAGCCGCTTATTTGGGCCAAATCTCAAAGAACAGAAACCAAACCAAGAAACCAACAGTAAATTTACATGTTTAATTGGGACAACATTCCGCTTAATTGGGACAGTAAATTTAAGATCACAGTATATATTATGTTACAAATATTCACAAGAAAAAATATTTACAAAAAATTTAATATGATACGCTTCATATCTTTTTGATTCACAACATGGAAAATTATATTTAAAAAACCAGCAAATATGTATCAATTAATTACATTAGTATCGCGCGCTGTGAACTTTTTTCCAACACATTCATTCACGTATGAAGTACGGACCCACGCGCGCTCAAAGGTTAATGTTTACCCTCGCGTCGGCGTGGCGCGGCACCGGTCATTAAAGCTGTGAGAGTCTACCCTGCTGTCTCAATCGTTACGTATTCAGTTATGATTCAGTTACCACTACACCTCGCGCGTGGAAGGTTCGTTAAACTTACATTTTGTCGATTTTATTTAAAAAAAATTGACTTGCCAAGATGCCAAGAAGTGATATGACAGTTTCTAGTAAAATTGCTTTGCTGGATAAGTGTAGAAGTGAAATGTTTCAAAAACAAAAGACAGACTACACTTGACACATTTTTGAATTGAATTAAAAATGTATGTATTTATTTATTATTTTATTTTGGAATTTATTATTATTTTTTCTTAAAAGTTTATATTTTTTTGGTTATATGCAGTTTATAGTTTTTTCCAAGAATTTATAAAATAAAATTATTGAAAAAAAAATATGGATTGCTTAATTTTATGTAAAATTCGGTTAATTGGGACAGCCGCTTAATTGGGACAAAATGCCCTAGTCCCGATGTGTCCCAATTAAGCGGAATCGACTGTATATATATATATATATATATATTTATATATATATATATATATATATATATATATATATATATAAATATATATATAAATATATATATATAAATATATATATAAATATATATATATATATATATATATTTATATATATATATATATATATATATATTTATATATATATATATATATATATATATATATATATATATATATATATATATATATATATCAAAAATAGAAATACTATTCATATTTGATAAGAGATAGAAGTGAAAATTTATTTTAAAGCAAAAACTGAAAGAACTTTTTCATATACAAAAGAGGTGGGAATATAGGCCTAAGATTTTTATTTCAATATTAAAATAATTTAACCAGGGCTCAGTAAAAAAATAGTTATAGTGTATTTGTTATTTTAAAGATTAATATGACTGCTTTCAAAATATTGTAACAAAATTTAAGGGGGTTATTTTAGTGAAAATGTACTCAGTTTTTGAAATTCTCTAAATAGTCTTTCTTGCTTTCATTTAAAAGCAGAAAATAAAATATATAAAAAAAAACTTTTTAAAAACCACGCTTATATTTAAATGCACTAATAATTTTTTTTAAAAGCGTGGAGCGCCAGGAAACTATATATTTCGAAATGATGATTAAGCGCTCCACGCTTTTAAAAAAATTGATTAGTGCATTTAAATATAAGCGTGGTTTTTAAAAAGTTTTTTTATATATTTTGTTTTCTGCTTTTTAGTCTTGTCGTCTTGTCATATCTTGTAATCGGTTTTTTTTTATAATATTGTATTGTCTCCTGGAATAAAACTACATGCAAAATTTCAGTGAAATCAGATGATAGGAAGTGGTCTAAAAATTGGTTACAAGATATGACTGACTGTGACAACGACACTGTGAGCTAATATAAGCGTGGTAAAATAGACTAAACACTAACTCAAAAACAGAGATATAAAAGCTGCAAATAAAGCGAAAGCCTGAGTCAGAGAATAAATTGTTAAATATTTAATATAAGAATTGAACGCGATTGAGATGGTTAAATCATCTTGACTGATTTGTAATTAACACGTTTACTGTGTACGAAGCACAGGTGACTCATGGACAGTATACAACTGGATTCATGAAGCATATGTGATTCATTTCGTAGAGTGAATCCAGCTGGAATTCTTGGCAAAGAACGTTGATTTTAAATAAGCTTTATTTGTGATAAAAATACAATCATAATGAGTCATGGACGTCCCATAAAAAATAGAATAGTTTGAAAATATTTGATACGAAAAAAGAGAACGAAATACATACATACATACATACACAATCACGCCATGTACCCAAAAGGGTGTGGCACAAACAAGCAACTTTCGCTTTATCCACATTCATAATTCCTATCATACATGCTATTTTATTCCTACTACTTGGAAACTTTCGCTTACGCAAAACACTCTCAATCATACTACTCCAACTACTCATCGGACGTCCACGCAAACGTATACCATCAAAATCATTCAAATAAATCTTTTTAACCAGACGTTCATTAGACATTCGCTCAACATGTCCGAACCATCTTAACTGACTTTTGCTACAACATTTTTTTCAATTTCACACTCATCATACACTAATCTATTTCGTACCCGATCTTTCCTATAGTTACACCCAGCTACCCCACGTAAAAATCTCATTTCCACAGCAGTCATTTTCCGTTTATGCTTTTGCAACCAAACCCAACATTCACTACATTGTTTATACATATTTTCAAAAAAGTCCTTGGACAGTAAAAGTATTAATTTTGCAATAATATTTTGCTCAATTCTATATTTGTCATAAAGTATTTATATTCTGATAATAACTTCTTATGTGAAAAATCTTTGGCTATTTTTTTGTACTTTATTAATATTTTTATTTCGTTAGTTATGCCTTGAATCTGAACTACCTTATGGTACATTGCCAAATGATAAATATTCCATATTACCTCCTAAAACTGTAGATGGATATTTAAATGTTACTTTTATAACCGGATTACCAGAGGAGTATGATTCTGATTTTTGCGAAGGCAATGTTATTCATTTAAAACAACATTTATCTGTAAGTATATTCTGCAAAAATTCTGTTCATTATTGAACATTAATATGGTTATAGAAAAACAATGAAAATATTGATAAAGTGAAACAGGCGGATTATTATAAAAAATGTGAGGAAGAATCTGCAAAATCTACATTTACAGCAACTAGTAAGGAATGTCTGAGGGCTCATTATGAAATGTCAAAATATGACAAATATCAGCTTAATGCTGATTTATCAAATGTAAGTTGTTTTTTTTTTCAACATTTTGAACTGAATTATCGAAGGAGTAGTTTAATATGATAAATATTATATTTAGATTCTGCCACCGGAAGTACAAGAAATGTATAATAACTTAGACAACGTCCCAGTTATAAGTTTTAAAAGAGCAAATGCTCATTCTATGGATATTGTAATAGAAAAACAAACTTTAAGTATGTTTATAGAAAATACTGATACAGTTGAAGATTATTTGACGGATACTATGCGATCGGATTTGTTTGATCGCGTTTTAGGAGATCCATCTTCCGCTGCTTTTAATGATTTTGATTTAGCGTTTGGTTTTTACAGTAAGTTTTATAGTTTATTTGACATTATTTGTTAAAAAAAATTTTATAAACACATGCGGAAAAAATGTAAATACATACAAAATAACAATCACAATATATACTTATAAAACGATGTGGTATAAACTTTTTACATTCAAGTAAAAATTAGTTTCTGCCAAACATTTCTATCTAGACAAGCAACTTTTACTTTTTTCTTACAGACATACATACATACACAATCACATCATATACCCAAAATGATGTGGCACAAACTCGTTCCACTATTCCGAAATTAGCTTCCTCCAAACAAGCAACTTTAACTTTTTCCATATTTATGATACCAAGAAATACATGCTCTTCTATTCCTACTACTTGTAAATATTCGCTCACGCAAACCACTCTCTCAATCATACCACTCCATCTAGTCATCGGACATCCAAGCAAACATATACTTTCAAAATCATTTACACATATTCTTTAAACCAAACATTCATAGACATTCGCTCAAGATAATAATAGACGTTTATTTAGCTAAAATACAGCCATTCACAAATATATATATATATATATATATATATATATATATATATATATATATATATATATAATTAATATAAACATTTAACATAAAAATATATAAAAAGAAGAAAAAACAAAAAATATAATACAATAATATTCACAAATGTGTATATGCAATATGCAATCAGTCATTTTTAAATAATTTTGACTGAACCATCTTGGAAATATTAAATACACTTTATCTATTTATCAGACGTTCGCGCAGACGAACACCTTTAATATCACTTACATATATCGTATATTTTATTAATCAAACGTTTATTAGAAATACACATAAAATGGTCGAATCTTAATTAATTTACGCCAACTGTCGTAACAACTTTTTTTTCCAATTTTACACTCTTATGCATTTTAATTTATTTCATGTATTTTAAAAATGTTTGGTTTTTTGGTAAAAATTTTAAAAGCTTGAACGTAATTACTGATTTACCATTTACACTTGTATAGGTTTCTTGGCAAATATTTATCGCTTTGTTTACGTTTTTAATACCTTTCATATAGTCTCCTTAATCTTGAAATTTGCTTTCTTAAACTTCATTTATAACTATTAATATATAATTTTGTTTGTTTGTGTGTAGGTGACTGCTTAATTTCGGTAAAAGAAGTAAAAACATTTTCTGGCAAATTTTTGCCAAAAGATGCTATAAAAAATAACGAAATGAACGTAGCATTTATAGAACGCCTAGAAAATCCTTTACATGCTTTGACATTTAAAACGAACGATGACAAAATAACAGAACTTACATTTAGAGCTGTCAATAATACAGTAACTGTCAAATTAATTTCAAAAGAAATATATTTCAATAATCAGAAATTAACAGACGATTTTAAAAAATCTGATTTTAAGATATTGTGAGTATATTTACAAATATTAATTAATAATTATATTTTGAAGCCCTTTTTAAATATTTTTGTTTATTTTTCTCGAACATAAATTTCTTATCTTTAAACAATTGCAAAAATGTTAATCTTCTGGTAATTTTAATACTGTAGATAGACACTTTATGGTACTAGATCTAAAAAGAATAATTTACTAGAGTATATAGTAAGTTCTATTTAGAACTGCTGAATAAATATTTAAAATGCTTTTAATTTTAAATACTTTTACAAGTTTTTTTGAATTGCAATTTCAAAATACAATAATAAAAATAGACTTGAAAATAAGTAATATCATTGAACAAAAGTTCATACGTATTTATGAAATGAATATAATAACCATTCTAATGTTGAGGTTTTTTAGAAAAATTTCACAAATTACTTAATCATTGAATCATTATTATAAATGCTTAGTGCATTATTGTGTAGATTGCGTTGATGACATTTATTAATTCTGAGCTACATTTTTTTTAATTTACTTGGTATAAAAGCAGCAATGTCTTCTTCGGACATTGATCAAATCATCATACTGACGAGCTCTTAAAGAGCGAAACACGTATCTATGGTTAACTGACCAGTTATTGATGCATAGCTTAACAAGCCGATTTAATGATTGAGTAACTTGGGAAAAGTCTCAATATTAGGAATGTTATTGAAAATAAATGATTATTAATGAGATTTTTTTCTGTTTTTAGCTTAAGAGATAATTTCGTACATATCTCAAACAGAATTGCCCAAATCTATATTACTAGGCAGTATATCTCTATAAAAACATCAGCTATTTACAATAATTTTGTTTGCGGTTTGTGTGCAGACAAATAATTTATGAATTTTATAAATAAAATACGAAATTCAATTTTGTAATTTTTAAAATAAGCTACACATGTTCTAATTTATAAGTTTGTTTTATATTCTTGTTTATTTGATTAATTTTAGTTTATTAATATTAGTTTTAATAAATTAACTACTGAATAAAATAAATATTTTATTATTCGTATTTATGATATATTTTTGATAATGTATTGTATATTGTAATATTTTTTTTTGTAAATATTATTACCTTTTAAATACAACCAAAACAAGTGACATACATGCTTTTAATGTTTATTAATTGTACTTCGATTTAGTTTGATTGAGAATATTAGATTACGTCGAAATGTCGATTTTTAATTAAAATTTATACATACATACATACATAAATACACAATCACGCCATGTTCCCAAAAGGGTGTGGCACAAACTCTTTTCATCATTCCGAAATCAGTCGCCTCCAAACATTCCTATCCAAACAAGCAACTTTCGCTTCTTCCACATTCATAATTCCTCTCATACATGCACTTTTATTCCTACTGCTTGGAAACTTTTGCTCACGCAAAACACTCTCAATCATACCACTCCAACTACTCATCGGACGTCCACTGGCAAACGTATACCATCAAAATCATTCAAATAAATCTTTTTAACAGCAAAAGTTCATTAGACATTCGCTCAATATGTCCGAACCATCTTAACTGACTAACACCAACTTTTGCTACAACATTTTTTTTCAATTTCACACTCATCATACACTAATCTATTTCGTACCCGATCTCTCCTATTTACACCACATACCCCACGTAAAAATTTCATTTCCACAGCAGTCATTTTCCGTTCATGCTTTTGCAACCAAACCCAACAATCACTACCATACATCAACGTAGGCACCAAAACTGTATCATATATACTCAAACGGGCAGTAGGTACAGTAAGTACTATTAATAAATTAGAAGAGATCGGATGTAAAATAGATTGGAGTATAGTGTAAAATTGGTAAAAATATTGCAAAGTTGTTGTTAGTCAGTTAAGATGATTCGGCCATCTTGAGTGATTGTGTCTAATGAGCGTTGTTAAAAGAATATTATATGAGTGGGATTGAAGGAATACGTCAGTGTGGACGTCCGATGAATAGATGGGAAAGTATAGCTGAGAAAGTTTTATTTGAGCGAATGTTTCCAAGTGATAAAAATAAAAAAACATGTATGAGAACATAAACGAGAATATTTCATCAATATGCAGGTAAGATTTAACACGAAATATTACTTTGAAAGATCATCTATGCACAAATAAAAATGGAAAACCAAATAGTTGTGAAATTTTGAATGTAACAGTTATAATAATAATTTAAATTCACATATTCGTACACATGATTCTGTATACGAGTGATTATGTGTACGAATGTGTGAATTTAACAAGATTAGAAGTATATGGGTAAACCCATTATCACATGATAAGAAATAGGAATAAAAAAAATTTTCACCGAAAGTTGACAACATTGTATTTTGCTAATATATGTATAATAATATAGGCGCTAAGGGTATCTTCTGTAAAAATTTCATTAAAATCGGATAAATAATGCGGGCATAACTAGTTTTTAAAAAATTATTAATTTTTTTTTCGGAAAGTTGGCAACATCGTATTTTAATTAAATTATAATTTATGGGGGCACTAGGAAAACTTTTCTGAAAATTTGATCAAAATCGGATAAATAATGTAGCCACAATGAATTTTTTTAAATTTTAGTAATTTTTTTCTCGATAAGTTAGAAACACTGTATTTTGTTAAAATTGCATAATTTATGCGGGCACTAGGAGAATCTTTAGTAAATATTTGATTAAAATTGGTTAAATAACGTAATCATAATAAATTTTTAAAAATTTTAGTAATTTTTTTCTCAGAAAGTTGGCGACACTGTACTTTGTTGAAATTATCTAATTTATATGGATACCAGAAAAATCTTTTGTAAAAATTTGAACAAAATCGGTTAAACAACATGGCCGTAATAAATTTTTAAAAATTTTAGTAATTTTTTTCTCGGAAAGTTGTTACTATTAACGTCGTTTTATAAAGTAATAGAATAAAAAGTAAATTTGTGTATCATTTATTAGAAAATTATTATTTAAATAATTTTATTATCGATTGTGTGTCAGAAAATAATTCGAAAATAAAAAAACGCACAGAAAAGCTGTTTTAGGTATTACTAAAAATTTGTTCCAAAATTCTTGGCACAAGCACGCCATGTACCCAAAAGGGTGTAGCACAAACTCTCCCCACTGTGCCGAAATTATTTTTACCAAACATTCCTACTCAGACAAGTAACTTTTGCTTCATCCACTTTCATTATACTTCTTGAATATGCTTTTCTATTCCTACTACTTGAAAACATTCACTCATATATATTATATTCGTTTTAAAATTTCCAGAATATTATTTTCGAATATATGAAAATTTTGATATTTTACAATAACAGTAATTCAGGCAGAAACACATAAATATTCAAATAATGAAATGCTAATATACAGGGTGGTCCAGAATTATGTACCGTAATTGCTAGAGCTGATAGTACGTTCAAAAATAAGGGTACCTTTTTCTATACATTTTTTTGCAAAACAACCCTGTAAAGGTGGTTGCATGACCACTTCCCTATTAAATGGATTAATCGAGGTGCAGATACACCAATTAAATGGCCTCCTCCGACTTGTGATCTGAATCTAATGGATTTTATTGTATGGAGTTATTTGAAATCAAACGTGTATAACACTCCAATTAATACATTAAATGAGTTGAGAGACAAAATCGAGCAAGAATTTATAAACTTACAAAACAATGCAGTAACATTAAATGGAATAATGCGTTCACTAAATAAAAGAATTCGATTGTGTATACCTACAACAAAATGGAAAACATTTTAAACATCTGCTGTAAAACATTATTTTGGTGAATAATTAATATTACTAATGTATGATTCTTTTGAAAGTTGTAAGTTTACGCATTAAGTTTGGTTATAGTGTTATGTGTTGAAAAATGGTTTTTATTTCACCCCTATACAGGTTTGTATCTCCCTTATTATTGAGTTTTGGAAAAAAGTCTATATAAAAAGGTACGCTTGCTTTTGAACGTACTATCAGCTCTAGCAACAGTGTGGAAATTAAGTTAGGAATAAATTCAGTAATTCCGTTGATATTAATTTTTTGGAAAAAATCTCGAAGGGGTATAGCGATTTTAACTATAGCGAATATTTTCAGTCCATTTTCAGTTTCTTATGTCATTTGTTTTTCATGTTATGACGTCAGAGACTTTTTTTTTATATGACAACCTATATTTTTTATTATTGATTTTGGTAGTACTTTTTATTCCGTTTCTAACTGCGTATAACATATTCAATACGTTATATTTGAATAAAATTAAGAAAAATAATCCAAGTGTTAGAAAAATTAGAAAATTAGTAGAAAAATAAATCTAGTTATCGGTGTATAAAACAAAAAACATTAGCTATAAATGTCAGAATTATACAATATGTAAATGTCACAATAAAATAAGTGATATTATTTTGTTTTTCGCTCAATTGTACCATTTTTATTAATAAAATAGTTTTTCTAATTTAGCAAAATAAATACACTTATTTTATTGTGACATTTATAAATTGTATAATTCTGACAGTTGTAGCTAATGTTTTTTGTTTTATACACCAATAACTAGATTCATTTTACCAATTTTATTAATTTTTAATACTTGAACTTTAAGACTACTTTTCTCAATTTTTTTCAAATGTAACATAATGAAAATGTTACACGCGGTTGAAAAAGTACTACCAAAATCAATAATAAACAAGATTAGAAGTATATGGGTAAACCCATATATAGACTACTTTGACATTTCTCGGAAAGTTGGCAACACTGTATTTTAATAATATTATAATTTATGTGGGCAATAGGAGATACTTTTCTGAAAATTTGATCAAAATCGAATAAATAATGTAGCCACAATGAATTTTTTAAAAATTTTGTGATTTTTTTTCTCGATAAGTTGGCAACACTGTATTTTGTTAAAATTGCATAATTTATTTAGGCACTAGGAAATACTTTTATAAATATTTGATTAAAATCGGTTAAATAAAATGGTCAAAATAAATTTTTAAAAATTTTACTAATTTTTTTCTCGGAAAGTTGGCAACACTGTATTTTGTTAAAATTACATAAATTATATGAGTACTAGGAGAATCTTTTGTGAAAATTTGAGTAAAATCGGTTGAATAACATGGCCATAATAAAAATTTTAAAACTTTAGTAATATTTTTCTCGGAAAGTTGGCAACACTGAAAATTAATAAAATTATGTAATTAATGGGAGCATTAGGGAAATCTTTTCTGAAAATTTGATCAAAATCGGATAAATAACGTAGCCAATATGAATTTTTAAAAACTTTAGTAATTTTTTTCTTGGAAAGTTGGCATCACTGAATCACTAATTAGTCAAAACTAGTCAATTCATTCAACTTTCTTAAAATCCTAATAACCTTCCAAAAAACCCCAAAAACCTAGTAACTTTCTTAAAAACTTAGTAACTTTCTTAAAATCCTAGTAACCTTCCAAAAAACTCCAAAAACCTAGTAACTTTTTTAAAAACCTAGTAACTTTCTTAAAATCTTAATAACCTTCCAAAAAACCCCAAAAACCTAGTAACTTTCTTAAAAACCTAGTAACTTTCTTAAAATCTTAATAACCTTCCAAAAAACCCCAAAAACCTAGTAACTTTCTTAAAAACCTAGTAACTTTCTTGAAATCCTAATAACCTTCCAAAAAACCCCAAAAACCTAGTAACTTTCTTAAAAACCTAGTAACTTTCTTAAAATCCTAGTAACCTTCCAAAAAACCCCAAAAACTTAGTAACCTTCCAAAAAACCTAGTAACTTTCTTAAAATCTTAGTAACCTTCAAAAAAACCTAGTTACTTTCTTAAAAGCCTAGTAACTTTCTTAAAACCTAGTAACTTTCTTAAAAACCTAGTAACTTTCTTAAAATCCTAATAACCTTCCAAAAAACCCCAAAAACCTAGTAACTTTCTTAAAAACCTAGTAACTTTCTTAAAAACCTAGTAACTTTCTTAAAATCCTAATAACCTTCCAAAAAACCCCAAAGACCTAGTAACTTTCTTAAAAACCTAGTAACTTTCTTAAAAACCTAGTAACTTTCTTAAAATCCTAGTAACCTTCCAAAAAACCCCAAAAACTTAATAACCTTCCAAAAAACCTAGTAACTTTCTTAAAATCTTAGTAACCTTCAAAAAAACCTAGTAACTTTCTTAAAAGCCTAGTAACTTTCTTAAAAACCTAGTAACTTTCTTAAAAACCTAGTAAGTTTCTTAAAATCCTAATAACCTTCCAAAAAACCCCAAAAACCTAGTAACTTTTTTAAAATCCTAGTAACCTTCCAAAAAACCCCAAAAACCTAGTAACCTTCCAAAAAACCTAGTAACTTTCTTAAAATCCTATAAATGTAATGTGCATATTAGATGACAATAAAAATAGAAAAGATAGAGAGAGAGAGAGAGAGAGAGAGAGAGAGAGAGATATGTATTTTACTATTATTGAGTACATTTCACATTGTATATCCATAAAGGGCGCGCGCATGCGCGCGCCCCATAGAACAATAAATAAAAGGACACAGTATATAAATATAAAAATATTAAAAGTGCTTAAAATCATGTAAAATTGTTAAAATCGCGCTTAAAATCGTGTAAAATTGTTAAAATCGCGCTTAAAATCGTGTAAAATCCTTACAACCGCGCTTAAAATCATGTAAAATTGTTAAAATCGCGTTTAAAATCGTGTAAAATCCTTACAACCGCGCTTAAAATCATGTAAAATTGTAAAAATCGCGCTTAAAATCGTGTAAAATTGTTAAAATCGCGCTTAAAATCGTGTAAAATCCTTACAACCGCGCTTAAAATCATGTAAAATTGTTAAAATCGCGCTTAAAATCGTGTAAAATCCTTACAACCGCGCTTAAAATCATGTAAAATTGTTAAAATCGCGCTTAAAATCGTGTAAAATTGTTAAAATCGCGCTTAAAATCGTGTAAAATCCTTACAACCGCGCTTAAAATCATGTAAAATTTGTATATAAAATTTTGAGACACATTGTATATTAACTGAATACTGAATACTGACAATCTCGTGCTTAAAATCATGTAAAATCATTGAAATCGCTCTTAAAATCATATATAAAATTCTTTCAATCGCGCTTAAAATCATGTAAAATTATTAAAATCGCTCTTAAAATCATATAAAATTCATTCAATCGCTCTTAAAATCATCTAAAATTATTAAAATCGCTGATAAAATCATGTAAAATTGTTAAAAATCGTGTCTGTGTGTGTGTATGTGTGTGTATTTGTGTGTGTGTGTGTGTGTGTTTATGTGTGTGTGTGTGTTTAATATCGCAATCAAAAATATAATATATCTATGTAATAAACTGAGATAGCTATGACAAAAAAAAAAGAATCTCACTACCAAATTGAAAAATGTCAAATTAATATATCGAAAAATGATAAAAATACCTTTTATAGAAGAATTCCCCAAGAGAATCTCATCGTGCACCATTTAGCAGGTACGTTTAGCTATAATTTAATATGCGACAACTTAAGATTGGCGCATTTTTACGCAAGAAATCGCATTTTAATTTCAACCAGCGATAGCTTAATTGACTAGTTCTAATTTCGTTATTTAATGTTTTCAAGAAAAACGCTCGGACAAGTCGATTTGATTTTTTAATTTGCCACCTTATGGCATAAAATTTTTACTTATGACGTCATGCATTTTTGCACAATGACGTCATCATGGGTTATTTAAATGGCAACCCTAATTTTAAAAAAACAATTTAAAAATATATATATATAAAACATAGTTTGCTTTGCAAAAAAAATAATTGATTTTTTTGTTGAAATATTGAAAAAAAATGTCAAAATCATGTATGACAAGATTAGAAGTATATGGGTAAACGCATATATAGACTACTTTGATATTATCACATAAATGATAAGAAATAGGAATAAAAAAAATTTTCATTGAAAGTTGGCAACATTGCATTTTGTTAATATATAATATTATAGGCGCTAAGGGTATCTTCTGTAAAAATTTCATTAAAATCGGATAAATAATGCGGGCATAACAAATTTTTATAAAATTAATAATTTTTTTTTTTGGAAAGTTGGCAACACCGTATCTTAGTAAAATTATAATTTATGTGGGCACTGGGAGAAACTTTTCTGAAAATTTGATCAAAATCGGATAAATAATGTAGCCACAATGAATTTTTTTAAATTTTAATAATGTTTTTCTCGGTAAGATGGCAACACTGTATTTTGTTAAAATTGCATAACTTATGCGGGCACCAGGAGAATCTTTAGTGAAAATTTGATCAAAATCCGTTAAATAAAGTGGTCATAACAAATTTTTAAAAATTTTAGTAATTTTTTTCTCAGAAAATTGGCAACACTGTACTTTGTTGAAATTATCTAATTTATATGGATACCAGAAGAAACTTTTCTGAAAATTTGATCAAAATCGGATAAATAATGTAGCCACAATGAATTTTTAAAAACTTTAGTAATTTTTTTCTCGGAAAGTTGGCATCACTGGAAAAAACCAAAACCAAATGACCATCTTGGGCACTAGACAAATTTATCCTGAAAATTTCATTAAAATCGGTTGAACCGTCTAGGAGGAGTTGCGGCCACAAAATTTTGTCTGAGGAAGAGCGAGCGAGCTGACGACGCACATCCATACACCCACATAAACTAAGTTCAGATTCGTCATCTAGAGGCTATATGAAAGATTTCTATACACAATTTTTTTTTTTTGAAAATGTCACAGGCACCGTACCAAACGCTATACTACTTTTTCCTTGCAGTCAAAGTAGTAAAAATGATGAAAATTTATGTCGTACAGCATTCTCGCAGTAAAATCTATTGATTTTCATCATTTTTACCACGGTGTCTGTAACATTTTCAAACAAAAAAAAATTGTGTATAGAAATCCTTCATATAGTCTCTAGATGACGAATCTGAACTTAGTTTATGTGGGTGTATGTGTGTGCGTCGTCAGCTCGCTCGGTCGTAAGTCAAAATTTTGTGGCCGCAACTCCTCCTAGACGGTTCAACCGATTTTAATGAAATTTTCAGGATAAATTTGTCTAGTACCCAAGATGGTCATGTGGTTTTAGTTTTTTCCAGTGATGCCAACTTTCCGAGAAAAAAATTACTAAAATTTTAAAAATTCATATTGGCTACGTTATTTATCCGATTTTGATCAAATTTTTAGAAAAGATTTTTCTAATGCTCCCATTACTTATATAATTTTATTAATATCCAGTGTTGCCAAATTTCCGAGAAAAAAATTACTAAAATTTAAAAAAATTTATTATGGCCATGTTATTTAACCGATTTTACTGAAATTTTCACAAAAAATTTTCCTAGTATTCATATAATTTATGAAATTTTAACAAAATACAGTGTTGCCTACTTTCCGAGAAAAAAATTATTAAAATTTATTGTGGCTACATCATTTATTCGATTTTCATCAAATTTTCAGAAAAGTTTCTCCTAGTGCCCACATAAATTATAATATTAATAAAATACAGTGTTGCCAACTTTTCGAGAAATCTCAAAGTGGTCTCTATATGGGTTTACCCATATACTTCTAATCTTGTTATTTTATTTTCTGTACAAATGTGATGTTTTTCATTTCCGTAAATTTATCTATTTCAATGTTATGTGCAATAATTTGATATTCCAATAACAATTACAACCAAGTATAATTCTCTTTATTTTTAACACCGATATTAGATAAATAAATTAGGTATAGTTTCAGTAAAATACAAGTGTAATAGAATAATTGTCTTACGAGTCCAAATACTTGAAAAGCCACTTACTCTTATAACCTCTATTTTGTTCATTATAATTTTTATCACTTTGACTGCAAGGAAAAAGTGGTATAGTGTTTGGTACGGTGTCTGTAACATTTTCAAAAAAAAAATTTGTATATAGAAATCCTTCATATAGCATCTAGATGACAAATCTGAACTTAGTTTATGTGGGTGTATGGATGTGCGTCGTCAGCTCGCTCGCCCGGTCGTCAGACAAAATTTTTGTGATCGCAACTCTTCCTAGACGGTTCAACCGATTTTAATGAAATTTTCAGGATAAATTTGCCTAGTGCCCAAGATGGTCATGTGGTTTTGGATTTTTTCAGTAATGCCAACTTTCCGAGAAAAAAATTACTAAAATTTAAAAAAAAATAATTGCGGCTACATTATTTATCCGATTTTGATCAAATTTACAGGAAAGATTTCCCTAGTACTACCATAAATTACGTAATTTTAATATAATACAGTGTTGCCAACTTTCCAAGAAAAAAATTACTAAAATTTTTAAAATTCATTGTGGCTACATTATTTATCCGATTTTGATCAAATTTTCAGAAAAGTTTCTCCTAGTGGTCATATAAATTATAATTTTATTAAAATACGGTGTTGCTAACTTTCCAAAAAAAAATTAATAATTTTCTAAAAATTTGTTATGTCCGCATTATTTACCCGATTTTAATTAAATTTTTACAGAAGATACCTTTAGCGCATATAATATTATATATTATTAAAATACAATGTTGCCAACTTTCGTTGATAATTTTTTTATTCCTATTTTTCATCATTTATGTGATAATGTCAAAGTGGTCTATATATGGGTTTACCCATATACTTCTAATTTTGTCATACATAATTTTGACATTTTTTCAATATTTCAACGAAAAAAACAATTATTCATTTTTTCAAAGCAATCTATGTTTTATATATATATATATATATATATATATATATATATATATATATATTATTTTTTAAATGTGTTATTTTCTCAAAAAAATGGTTATCTAAGGTACTAATTTTTTTACAACATCATTTAAGTGTTGGATCCTCTATAAAAACGAGTAAGAAAAAATTGGTGTTGCTATTTAAAAAAATCAATGATGTCGTCATTGTTCAAAAATACATGTTGTCATAAATAAAAATTTTATGCCATAAGGGGGCTAATTTAAAAATAAAATTGAAAGTCCGAGCGTTTTTCTTGAAAACATTAAATAACGAAATTATGAATTTTGTTCCATGATTTATCACCACACTGTATATACAGATGAATTTGTACAAGTTATAAAATTTAATAGGTATATTTATACTACTATTAATTTCAACAAAATGTATATTTTTATATTTTTTAACAAATATTAAAATGTTATAAAATATATGAAACACATGTGCAAAATAATTATTTATGATTTCTTATTTTAATTATAGTAAATATATATTAGCGAACTTTGATTATTATTTAATTAATATAAATGTGTTTCATTTTAAATTTTTTATAGATTAATAATTTGTTAACGAAAATGTATCATGAAAGTAAATGACATTGGCATTTAAATTTTCGCGGCCATTAGTTCTCAGATAAATTGGATTAGAAAAATAATATCGTCTGAATCGAACTCAGCCTTGTATGTGTATCTGCGTATGAATTGGTAATTTCGATACTGCATTCAGAGACATCTAGCAAATTTGCTTCACACAAATCCACCTCAATAATAAACGTTAACGTCAGCTTCATGCTGAATACAATACAACTAGGAAAGCCGTGACCCTTAAAGGGTCACGTTTGAAGTCGAAAATAGTAACAAACACAACACAAAGACAAAGTATATAAATATAAAAAAATAAAAGGCGCGCGCACGCGCGCGCCCAAAGAAAGTATTACGTAAATATAAAATAATAGATTAAAAATTTCTTATTTTAATGAAAAAAATTGTAAGTAAATGCACTGATATATGTAAAAAAAATGTACTTGCAATATATTGTGACAGCTGTTTATTTATTTATTTCATTCATTTTTTTCATAGCTATCTAAGTTTATTTTTGACATTTGCATTATAAACATAGTTTTCCAAATTTTTGAGAACCAAGATGAAATCGTAGAAAGATTAAACTTGCCTATTTTCAAATAGGGAATGAACCAATTAAAATGACATCACTCCCATCAAAATCGGTACAAGGATTTAGGAGTAGATGCTGAAGAAACATATATACATACAAACATACATACAAACATTTGTCAATTAGAGAGATTAAAATAAAATATAGTTTGAATTATGTTTATGCAATATTTTATAAATATGAAAACAATAAACTAAAAATGTATAATAATAAATAACGATTTAGTAAATCATTTGCATATTATTAATATTATTAACTTATATTTAATAATATTTTTAAAGTCGAAATATTAAATGAAAAAAAATTCTTTTATTTGGCAAAAATCGAACCTACACTGTAATTTTTTTTATGTCATTTTGCTATAAAAATCCAAATTCCTTGTCCTATTGTTTAATGGGGTCGTTGCGCTCAATCAAATTTACTATTTTCAATAATAAATAATAAAAGATTATATAAAAACAAGGCCAAAACACTCATCATACACTAATCTATTTCGTACCCGATCTTTCCTATTTACACAACATACCCCACGTAAAAATCTCATTTCCACAGCAGTCATTTTCCGTTTATGCTATACGTAGGAATATGGAATAACTGCGCATTTTACCAAGTTTGCGAAAAAATATTTTTTCACAAATATTGGTGTATATAGTATAGGTATATATTATATGTTTTTTAATTTGTTTACTAAAAAAAATCAAATACTTTAACAATGACAAATAAAATTGTTTGTTCTTTCATATTAAAACGTCGTATATTATTTAAAAATTACACAGAACTTTATTTTATTTTTATTTACATCACTATTCTTAATACCAGTATGATACCTACTTTTTTAAAATTTTGAAAAAATAAATCAACTAGCTTGATAACTGAAACATTTAATTGAAAAATATTGATGTAAATAAATTTTACGTAAATCTAAATTTGCATTTTTATAAAAAAAAGCAAACAATTTAATTAGTCATTATTAATATATTTCATTTTTTATTAAAAAATTAAAAAAAAAGTTTTATACATCGATATTTGTGGAAAAAATATTTTTTTCGCAAAATACGTAAAATCCTCAGACATTCAATGGATATAACATCCATGAGCTAAAGAAAAAATTCTACAATAGGTAAACTACAAAATGGGGACATTAACAATTTGGAATATTTACCAATAGCCACTGAAACGGATGGAAGACCTGCTAAACACCCCTTTTAACAGTTTCTATTTTCTACAAAGGAATTTATGTACAAATGGGATTTCTGACACTGGCAACGCGGCGTTGTGCACTACCACTTTGTTGTTTTTTTCTATATTTATTTTTAAAGTTATTTAAATAATTATCTGGAAGTTTTTCGATGTTCTGTTTTATTTATTAAATTTATAATAGCGAGTATAATTGCTCCTCAGGCAAGCTGGCAACCAGCTTAACTGGTTTGAGTTAAACTGGTTGCATACATATGCAGCTGTCTTACAATTTATTATTGTTTAATTTTACTATTTAGTGGTGTACTTTTATCAATTTCTTGTTCAATAAAATTTTTCTAAGTGAACATTCTGTATTAATATTTATTTATAATCGACGTTTCGACGAACTCAACGTCAGTCTTCATCAAGAAAACTGGTACAAATAACATTTACAGTAAACAAACAAAAAATAGACACAAATTGCTAGGTAGACACTCGTATGTACTCATAAGTAAATTTGATTATTTATAACTAGTTAATGTTACTTGATAGAAAAAAGTATTAGAATTTTTTTATTTGTTTTACATAAGAAATTTTATAAGATATTAAAAAAAATATTTATCAATTTTAATTATTTTCATAACTCATCAGTTTCTTGTATTGATTATGTCGGTGTGTCGATTCAATTAAAGATTTCAAAATATCTCCAAAAATAAGTATGGGACGAAAAAATTCCACAGATAAAAAGTTCATATTTTTGAGGGGACATTCATTCGTGCCACCCCACCCCTTTCGAGAGGGACAGGGACAACTTTGAAATCTGAAATAGAAATCTCCATTTTTTAATGTAGATTCGAATTCTGGAGAAAAAATACATTTATTTCACCTACGATTATCTCCCCTCTTCTCTATTGGGAAGGAGGAAAGAACAGCTTTAAAATTTTAAATAAAAATCACATTTTTTTATTAGAGATTAAGATTCTACGTCAAAAACTACGAAGATTTATTTTGAAACATTTTTTTCATAATCTTTGGATGGCCCTGAAAAAGTAAACTTAAGAGTTACTATCAGAGTCAAATAGTGTGAAGCAAATCTGTATAGATGTCTCTGAATGCAGTATGGAAATTGTCATATATTACATAAAATTAATAAATTTAAGATAAATTATTTGTAGAATCGTGTAATCTGGACTACTTTCTCACTATTTCGAAGATTTGTTGTGAGCTGGCAGTAGCAAATAAAGAGATTTCGAAATATAAAAATAGAAAATATAAAAATCTTAAATAACCATTATTAATTAACAAAAAAAAAGTATAATATTATTTTATAATTATAAACTTTATATAAAAATTTCAGATTTTGTAAACGTGTAATTTGAACAAGAAAAAATAAAATATGCAATTTGATTGATAAATGTCAGGTTTTTCTTGATAAAAGTCAATCGATCTCTATTTTCTATCGTTCGTAAAAATTCAAAAAAATTTATATTATTCTGTATAACATTTTACATCTCATATATTTTTTCGAAACAACAATAATGATATTTAAAGAAAATATGCCTTGTTAAAAAATATATTTACTTGTATTTTATGTAATTTTTATTAATAATGGAATATTGATATTGAATTACTAATTATACATATATTTTTAAATATTACGAATAATCAGTTATATTAAATATGTTTTACAAAATTAATAAAAAAATATTTATTCAATCGTCCTCGGCAATTTTGTGTAATCGCCCATACAAGTGTGAATGTTCACCTTAAAATAAATTACTGGAAACAATGTAATAGGTTTTTTTTAATATTTTTATTAATATAATTATTACATTCAAATCTTATGCATGATAATGTATGATAATTATAATACACAATATAATTAATATTAATACTTTTTAGATTTAAAAAATCGCAAATATCACATATATAATAAAAGATATGTAATATAAAATTATTTAAAGTTATTATTTTTTAATTAACTTCTTCAACAATGTTAAATTGTAAGAAATATTATGTGAGTGATTATTAGTTTTACTTGAACTTGAGCAAAAACTTTCCAAAAGTGTACTTTCAGAATTATTGAAATTGAAGTCAATATTTATTTTTAGGTGATTTTACCTGAATTTCAATGACTAGCATAATCAGCATTATTTAACTCATTATTTAACACTATTAAATTTAGTATATTATGTTGAAAATAAAAACATTAATTTGTAACAAACAGGACTGTGGAATCTTTTTAAATTTGATTATGTTTATAAGGTAATAATCATAAAAATGTATAATAATTATAATACACAATATAATTAATATTAATACTTTCCGGGTTAAAACAAATCTCATATATCATATACATAATAAAAGATATATAATATAAAATTACTTAAAGTGATTATTTTTAAATTAACTTCTTCAACAATGTTAAATTGTAAGAAGTATTATGTGAGTGATTATTAGTTTCACTTGAACTTGAGCAAGAACTTTCCAAAAGTGTACTTTCAGAATTATTGAAATTGAAGTTAATATTGTTTTTAGGTGATTTTACCTGAGTTCCAATGACTGCGTAACCAGCATTAATTAACTCATTATTTATGTGGACATCCTTGACGGGATCGCTGGTGTCCGTCACTATTAAATTTAATATTTTATGCTGAAAATAAAAACTTTATTTTGAAAATACATACGCGTAAGTTATATTTTGTGGTTTGCAAATAGCGTTTTTGTTTGTTTTTTTTTAGTTTATGTTACAAATTACATTTTTTTTTCAAATTAAAGTTGAAATATTAAAGTACGAAATATTTTAGTTCATTTTATCATTTCACAATTTAGTTAATTATTTATGTAAAAATATTTATTTTAACAATGATGAATTTCATTATTTCATCGTTTAAAGCTAAAGTCTTATTAACCTAACTACAAAAATAAAATAAATTTATATAACAAATGGAATCATTAATTCAGCACTTTTCATGAGAATTCCTATTTTAATTGATATAAATATCGCACAAACTTGTTTCATTCAATCAGAAATAAAATTCTTACTACATTCCCTCCCGCTAAATAATTTCAATCATGTTAATATATATTTTTTCATCAAAATTCATTATTTTTTCGTTCAAAGTGATAAAAATCAATTTAATTAACATACACCTACCACAATTTTACACCAATCGGATTCATGTATATATTTGATTTTTTTTATGGGTTTTTTTTTATGAAAAATTGATTAACATTAGTTTTGTTTTTTTAAATTTTTGTGTGACGTAGACTATTAATAAAATATTTGCAAAAACTATCATTCAGTCACCAAGCACTAAGGATGCCATCTACGTTATATGGTAGAACGTCTACGGCGGGATAGATCGACCAGCCCAGAAAATTTGGGTACCAATAAACCGCTATATATTCAAATACCAAACGCTATAATAAGAATTACAAACGTTATATATAATATATAAAATCGCTATATAAGAAATTTACAAATACTATATTATGAAATGATAAACACTATAAAAATTAAAACAATTTGCTATAAATCTTTAATAATAAATTGAAATACATATTACTATATATGTAAAACAATTCTGCTATATATACAATTTTATTAAACTTATAGATTTCTGCTATATTCATGTCTAGTGAAATGTCCCGCGTCCTAACCTCACAAACTAAATCAAAACATCGAAGCACCTGCGTCTGAAATATTTGTCTTCAATTGCAGGATAGAATATATTCACAGGTATGTTTAATTTAATTATTTTTGTAAATTTAATTTAAATTGCTGTAATAAAATAATTTTACATCTAATCCTCTACTAGATGGAAGAATATGTTACGGAATATATGTCCGATGAAGAAGTGGAAAACAACGTTCCCAAGAAAAGGAAGAAGAGAACACCCATAATATGGAACAAGGAATGCTCTTTCCCGGACAGTGTTTCCGCAATAAGTGCAATTGACCAAGAAAAATGTTGGAGCCGATGGACAAATTATAAAGACAGTGATGGAAATATAATAGTAATATATAGATGCAATAAGGTGAAATTTAAAGGAGAGCAGTGTGCTGGCAGAGTTCGCTTGTTTTACGTTTCATCAAGCAATGAAGTACTATTGTACAGATCAAGTTCTGAACACTCACACGCATTAAGTGAAAATAAAGCAAAACAGACTATAAATTATGAAACACGAATGGCAATTAAACAATTTGTTGAAGAAGATTACAATGTTAAACCCAAAAAAGTAATAGAATTGCTGGCAAAAAATAAAGTACAATTGCCTACTAGAAGACAAGTCCAAAACACATTAAGCAAGATTCGCAACGAAGAATTTGGGCCTACTACAATATCTTTAGGTGAATTGGAAAAAATGTTAATTGATAATAGTATTATACCTCAAGATGACTTACAGTCATTTGTTTCTTCATATGAGATACTACACGAAAGCGAAAATAACCAATTCAGATTTTTTGTGACAAGTAAAAAACTACTAAGCAATGCAATGAAAGTTAAGCATTTACATGCAGATGCCACTTACAAATTGATTTGGCAGGGGTTTCCTGTTATAGTTTTAGGATCAACAGATATGGATCGTTCATTTCATTGCTTTGGTATGTCAATTTGTTCTGGTGAAACTACTATCGATTACGAGTTTTCGTTCAATGCTTTGCGGCGTGCCATTAAAGATGTTCACATTTTTGACTTTCACCCTTCCATATTAATCGCAGATGGCGCACCAGCGATACAAAATGCATTTAAAAATGTTTTTGGGGATGAATGTTCAATATTAATGTGCTGGTTCCATATGAAAAAAAATATCATTAAAACAATTGACCAATTAATTACAGACAAATCAAAAAAATCTGAAATCATTTCAGATATAGAAATATTGCAATTATGTAAAAATGACGAAATATTTGATAAAGCTACATTATTATTTAAAGATAAATGGAATGAATACGCTAATACATTTATTGCATATTTTGACAAACAATGGTTAAATAAAAATAGATTTTGGTATGAAGGTGCTAAACAATTGGTCCCAAGCACAAACAATGCATTAGAGAGCTTCAATCGAGTCATCAAGGATGAAAAGACTTTAAGAGAACGTCTACCAATTTCTAGATTTTTTATTTTGCTTTTAAAATATGTTTGTGACTGGTCTCAAGAATATGAAAACGGTGTTAAAAGTTTTAAAGAAAATCCTACTTTGACATTGAATATATGGACGGCATCATATAACTGGGCTCGTGAAAATAAGGATATTAAAATTGTAAAATTATTAAATGCAACTAATTATCTTGTACCCGGTAAAAAATTGAAACATCTATCGGAAGATAAATGTATGACGGATATCTCAACATTCGATCAATACAAAAATTTGTGTTGCGATCAATATGAAGTTGTATTAAATACAGAAAATTATTTAAAAAGTACTTGTGATTGTCCAGCATTTCTTAAAAACTATATGTGCAAGCATATTTTGGGTCTGGCAATCAGGTTGAAATTAATTGTTCCTCCAGTTGAGGCTAAAAATATTCCAATAGGAAAAAAAAAGGAATGTGGGTCGCCCATCCAAGGCGAAGAAGGCTTTAATTGTTCAATGAACTTTATCTTATTATTTTATCTTATTATTGTTTTATCTTATTCATAATTGGTTATAAAGTTAAAATACAGAATGTTTATTTATTTGTATCCGTTTGATTATTGTTTTATCTTATTCATATTTGGTTATAAAGTTAAAATACAGAATGTTTATTTATTTGTATCCGTTTGATTATTGTTTTATCTTATTCATATTTGGTTATAAAGTTAAAATACAGAATGTTTATTTATTTGTATCCGTTTGATTATTGTCCATTTCCCCTATAATTTTAAATCCGTCTTTTTAAACTTTTTTATTGATGTTGAGGTTATTTTGCAAATCTAAGTAATATTTAATGTAGCATTTGTAATTTAAATATAGCATATGTTACTTATATATAGCGTTTGTTAATTCTGTATAGCATATGTTACTTATATATATCGTTTGTTAATTCTGTATAGCACATGTCATTTATATATAGCGTGTGTTACTTAATATAGCATTTGTTATTTATATATAGCGTTTGTTGCTTATTTATAGCGCTTGTATTTTTATTAGAGCAACGACATTTTTCAATATATAGTCTTCGTTTTTTTTAATATAGTGTTTAATTTATTCCCAGAAAATTTTATAAATTTTATGGATACCGGTTGTAAAAGCCTGAATATTTACAGCTGTTTTGTGTATATATTTTTATCCATCTAGCATTCAACTGAACAATTCTTTATAAATGATACAGTCTTATCCTTATATTTACTACTTGCAAACATTGCTCATGCAAAACATTTTTATATATATCTTTCCATCGGATGTTCACGCAGAAGTATACCTACAATATCACTTATATATTCTTTTAATTAAACATTTATTAGCCAAAAGAAAACAAACATTTTTTTTGCAAGTATATTTTATTTTTAATAATTAAAAAAAAAATTAAATACATATCAATAAACAGTGAATTTTTGTATGTTTATATTTTCTATAAAACCAACAACATTTTTGTCTGTAGCTAAACTGAACATGAATTTGGAAGCGTTTCTCGACCACACTGTGTTCTGTTTTTTTGGAATTATATTTACTAGACGAGCTGTAATTGTTTGTGCAAATAATATAGAAAAATCGTGATGTAGAAAACATGTACGATGCAATGGAACTTCAGCTACAGTTCCGTAGTCCTATATAGAATACCTAAATAAAATATATTATCATTAGCATCAAACAAACAGTATATTTATTACGTTACAAATGCCCGGTTTCATACACATGAGTTAAAATTTAATTCGAGTTAATAAAACAAAATTAGAAATATATAACTTTAATCCAAGTTTAAAGTTTAATTTCATTTCCATAAAAGTGTAATGGAACTCTTCATTTGAAAATAATTTTTAAATTTAATCTAGAATTAATCACATTAATTAAGAGTAGAAATAGATCTCTATTTGTGTTTTGCTCAAAAATTTGGGCTACTTTTTCTTCAAGCATTTCTAAGATTTTACAGTTTTTGCCAGGACTTGACAATTCTATCAAGATTTAAGTTTTTGTCAAAATTTAATCAAGATTTGATACTTGTAGTGAAAATTTTAAAATTTTATAAAAATTTAATGATATTATTTTCGTTTTACCTTTGTAGTTTGGTCATCAAACACTTTGATTACAACTGCACGATGATATTCTTGCATAAATAATGCGGAAACATATATAAACCAATTCGAACAGTATATTCATTTAACTGCAATTCAGCGGCATGCTGCAAATAATATATTGTACGAAAAGTGTTTACAATTTATTTCTATGCTCTTCGCAAACATATTACAATAATAATCAGTTTTTTATTATCACATAATATGAAATTGCTTTTAATCACTTCGAGAATTTACTAGAAGTTTTCTACAAATTTAAAAAGTTTTATAATTAATCTAATATATATTTAAATTAGTTTTATTTAATTTTGAAATCTGTTCAATTAAAAAAAAAAAATTCTATACATTATAAAGTAGAATCAATATTTCAAATATGGATAAGTTTATTTTAGAAAGCATTATACGTAAGTCAAATTTAGTTTAATTTTAGAATTTATTAATTGTACTTTATATAAGTGAATTTTATTTCATAAGATATTAACTGTACTTCAGATTAGTTAACTTGATTTTAAAAAGGGTTTTAATTGTAATACAGAAAAAAATAATTGTATTTCAGTAAGTGTCAATTTTAATATTCTTTATTTCTACCTAAAAATTTGTAATTTTTACATAATTCGTAATTGTTGTGTATGTAAGTAAAAAAACATTGTATTTTATTTATTCCCATTATTTACGTTTTTAAATAGAATATAAATGTATATGTGTTTATTTAGTATATCAATGTATGCACAGTATTACAGTATTTCATTAAAGTATATCGTGAAGTGAGTACAGCATCAACCGTATACACAAAAAACAATAACGATGAAAACAATGAAAATGCATATATAAAACACTCAACAGCAAATTTAATAAAAAATTATAAATTAGATAACAGAAATATAACTTATATAAAATTTTTGAACAATATAAAGAAAAAATGTAAAAATGAAAATTTAATAATTACTAAAGCTGAAAAAGGAAATAATATTGTTATACTGGATAATGTAAATTATTTGGCTAAATTTGAACAATTTATTAATAATAGCAATTATAGAAATATCAATAAAGACCCAACAAACAAGTTCAACCAATCAAAGAATACGTCTAAAATATAATATACTTAATACCAGATAATGAAAAATTCAAATTAATAAAAATTAACCCACAAGCCCCTATTATAAATGGACTACCTAAAATACATAAAACAGGAATTAACATTAGACTAATAGTCTCATATATAAACGCATCACCATTTGAATTATCTCATTATCTTAATAATAAATTCAAAAAGTAACAAATTTTAGAGCGAATTATAGTACAGTCAATTTATCAGATTTAGTTAAAAAACTAAATAATATCACATATAAATTCAAATTACAAATTTTACTCTATGGATGTAACTAGCCTGTTCACAAATATGCCAATAGACAATTTATTAACATTAACAGAAAATATTTTAAAAATGAAATTGTAGAAGGGTTGGGAACACCTTTATCACCTTTGTCAGCAGAAATCTTTATGAATTATTTTGAAAATAATTTTCTGGAAATTAATACATTTAAAAATCAATTGCTGTTTCCGGTATCTGGATGATATTTTAATATGTTGGCAAGGATCAGAAAGACAATTTATTCAATTTTTTATTAAAATAAATGCACTACATGAGAACATTAAATTAACATTTGAAAGAGAAAATAACGGATCCATAAACTACCTAGACATTACAATACAAAATATAAATAATAAACACGAATTCAAAATATGCAGAAAACCGACACACACACAGACACAATTATACCCAATAAATCGGTTCTCCATACCATTGTATCCCGACTGCTCTCATTTTATTATATAGGCGCTTGCTTTACTCGCTTTGACACTCTAGATACACAAAAAACTATTAATTATTTTATTATAAAATATAGGTGAATTTACATAAATTTTGTTATAAATATTTTATGTGCAAAATTAAATAATTTCTTTTTTTTGTAATTTGCCGAAATATTCTAATGTTTAATATTTTATTTATTTTCAGTACTTTTCCGTACTGTAAAATATGACCACGATAATCGTAAAATCTGTAAATGAAAAAAATGTATTATGTATCACTAAAAAGAGTTATATTACTGAAAAATTTATTTTACGTTTACGAATAAATTCAGAGTAAGTGAAAAGATTTTTCCAGATGTAACTTTGATTGGCTTGCCCGATCTCATCATCATGAATAAAATATCTCGTGAAAACTTTGGAAAAAATTCGTACCAATGACAATTATATATTGCATTTGCAACCGATTCACTCTAAAATTGAAGAAAAGAAATATATTATTTAACATAAAAAAGCTTTAAGATTAAGTTTTGTTCAGGAAAAATTATATTTTTCTTGATGACGTGCGTAGGGTACGTCGAAATATTTTTTTATATATCGCCTCCTACACAGAAATTAATCCTAACGCTTTTTTTATTTTAATATAATGAGTTTATTAATAATTGTTTTTAATACAATAATTTAGCTGTAATAAGTCAAAATAAATATGGATTTAAATGCAGTATTTTTTTTGACTTTTGAACAAATAAATGTTCGTATAGTCTTTTGTAGAAGGTTGACAAATGTTTAAAAAACACGGGTTTTACCCCATCGCTCCCACACAATAATCAGCCATTGACTTCAGCAATTAAGCTATTCATCAATGCCTGGCCAGTTTTTTAACCGTAGACACGTGTTTCAGTCTTTTGGACTTCATCAGTACGGTGCTTTGATCAGTCGCTTCGAGGCGACTGATACCGGTGTTCGTTCTGGCTGCCTTTTATGGCAAGTATTTTGCGCAACTAGTAGCGAGAAATAAGTAAAAACCTACTAACGCCATCTAGCTGCAGTTTTGCTAGTCGGATATCTCCTCGGTGTAAATGCAGTATTTTTTTTTGACTTTTGAACAAATAAATGTTCGTATAGTCTTTTGTAGAAGGTTGACAAATGTTTAAAAAACACGGGTTTTACCCCATCGCTCCCACACAACCGGTATCAGTCGCCTCGAAGCGACTGATCAAAGCACCGTACTGATGAAGTCCAAAAGACTGAAACACGTGTCTACGGTTAAAAAACTGGCCAGGCATTGATAAATAGCTTAATTGCTGAAGTCAATGGCTGATTATTGTGTGGGAGCGATGGGGTAAAACCCGTGTTTTTTAAACATTTGTCAACCTTCTACAAAAGACTATACGAACATTTATTTGTTCAAAAGTCAAAAAAAAATACTGCATTTACACCGAGGAGATATCCGACTAGCAAAACTGCAGCTAGATGGCGTTAGTAGGTTTTTACTTATTTCTCGCTACTAGTTGCGCAAAATACTTGCCATAAAAGGCAGCCAGAACGAACACCGGTATCAGTCGCCTCGAAGCGACTGATCAAAGCACCGTACTGATGAAGTCCAAAAGACTGAAACACGTGTCTACGGTTAAAAAACTGGCCAGGCATTGATGAATAGCTTAATTGCTGAAGTCAATGGCTGATTATTGTGTGGGAGCGATGGGGTAAAACCCGTGTTTTTTAAACATATGGATTTAAAATTGAAAAATTAAATTAATAGAAAAATTTACCTTCAAAATAATTTCATTTCCATGCCAACAAAATAGGAATAATTCAAAAAGCATACATCCCAAAAAAAAGTCCGAGACACAGTAATTCCATTGATAATAAAGAATTCAACTAATGGTAAAACAATTTTTTGACATTAATAAATTATTCTTAAATTCATTTATACCCAATATAAGCTTACCAATGATATTTGAAATAGCGTCAGGCAAAAAATTATTAACGAAGTAGCAAACTGAACAAAAAACGCTCTATTAAAAATATTTTCTACATTGTTCGCATATCTACAAAATATATTAATTTTTGTTAATTGAAATTTTTAAATATTGAGATTTTTCATACACAAGTAAAAATTATCAACAAGAAAAGAAAAAAAGTATCAAAGAACATAATTAAATGAGTTAACTGCTTAAAAACTTTTTCAAGGCAATAGTTATTTCAGTTTTCTAATTTTATTTTTCTATAAATAATGGCTTTAATATTAATATATATATATATATATATATATATATATATATATAATATTTAATGATGACTTTATATATATATGTTTATATAGTTCGATGCACAATAATGCTTAACAAACATTTACGTTTGTTACATAGGATTTTGTTGGGATTGGAAGTCAAGACAGAAATGTAGAATTAAAAACTCAATTCATTGTATAACGCAAGCTTTCGGAGGTTTCCTTTCTCCTTCTTCAGGCGACAATGGTAGAGAATTCTGTGTAATCGAAACCAATGATAAATTATTTTAGAAAATATGTCCAAAATGATAATTAATAAATACAGTGTCCCATTTTAATTCGCCACTTGCAATAACCTTTAAAATCGTGCATCGGACAAAAAAATTTATCGAATAGAAAGTAAATGGTTTCGAGGGGGACATCTGATGCAGAAACCTTTGCCTACCCCGGACCCCCTGGGGGGCGGGAACGGGGGGCAACTTTGAAATCTTAAATAGAACCCCTTATTTTTATTGCATATTCGGATAGACCATTAAAAAGTTTGTAAATTTTATCTAGAAAGTTACACCTTTTTTTCAAATTGAAGACTGATAAACTGAGAAAAAAATGCTGTTTGCAGCGCCATCTATCAAAGATAAAAAAAAGTTTCAAAATAAAATTGACATACTTTTTAATGGTCTATCCGAATCTGCAATAAAAAATAGGGAGTTCTATTTAAGATTTTGAAGTTGCCCCTCGTTTCCGCCTTCCAGGGGGTCCGGGGTGGGCATGAGTCCCTGCATCAGATGTCCCCCTCGAAACCATTTACTTTTCATCCGAAACATTTTTGTGTTCGATGCACGATTTTAAAGTTATTGCAAGTGGCAGATTAAAATGGAACACCCAGTATATCATTTAGAATTTACAATTTTTTAGTAAAAATATTTATCGAAACTGTCAAGTTTTTGTATTTTTTTTTTCATTTTCATACATATACAATCCCGCCATGTACCAAAAAGTGTGTGGCACAAACTCTTTCCACTATCGTGAAATCAGCTTTCTCCAAACATCCCCATCTAGACAAGCAACTTGTTCATCCACATTAATAATACCTCTCATGCATGCTCATCTATTTCTACTACTTGGAAACTTTCGCTCAAGCAAAATACCACTCAACATACTACTCCAGCTATTCATCGGACATCCATGCAAACGTATAGCTTCAAAATCATTTATATAAATTTTGATTGTACTAAAATCTTATAAATTTTAAATAGAAATATTTTAGTATTTACAGTAATTGTTTATTTGGGTAGTTTATTGTCTAAGGATGGTCGCTGTAATCGTCAGGGTAAAAGAAGAGTTAATGCTAAGTGTAAGGTTTTGGGTGCTTTGGATACTTTTGTTAGAAATAAATGTTTTCAAGGAAGCACCCCATTTGAGTATGTACAATGCTGTTTTGATACCTACGTTGGTGTACGGTAGTGAATGTTGGGTTTGGATGTGAAAATATGAAAGAAAAATGACTGCTACGGAAATAAGATTTATATGTGGCTTATGTGGTGTAACTAGAAGATCGGTTACGAAATAGATTAGTGTATGATGAGTGTGAAATTGAAAAAAATGTTTTAGCAAAAGTTGAGATGGTTCGGTCATCTTGAGCGAATATTAAATGAAAGAATATATGTGAATGATTTTGAATATACGTTTGCGTGGACGTTCAATGAGTAGAATAAAAATTTAGAAAATACTTGGATCTGTCGAAAAAAGTGACTATTTTATATAAGTAAATTTTAAAACTATGTTTTTACTTGATAATTAATTTATGATGAATAATAAATTTTCGATAGTTACGCAAGATTTCACGTTCTAGTTTATCGTGTGTATACAAAATATTATTTTGATCCGATAAAAGTTTTTTTTGTTTAGTTAAATTTTCAACTGAAATTTGTTTCATATTTTCCAAATTATCATTTAACATATCAAATTGACAGCAAATATTAATAAATAATCCTGTAATTATTGTATCCATAGTTAGAATGCAAAATGCTGCACAATAAAATCCTATAATTTGATAAATAAAATAAGATAATTCAATAAATTCATTAGCGCGAACATTAAAAGGCATCCACATTTTTGACGGAAATGGTATTGGATGATTTTTCAGCTTTTCACTGATTCCTTGTGCACCCCAAAAAAATATGTTCCCTACTCCCATTGATATCAAAATAAATCTATCTAGTTTTGCTCTTTTTATTGCCAATTTTAAATATTTCCATTGTTTTTGATTTTTCGGACGAAATATATCTCTGTCTAAATCGTTTAGAAATTGAACAATGTGCTTGGAGTACTTTGTAAAATAAAAACTTTTTGTCGCTAGTCCAAAATTAACTAATAATATAAAAGCATCTTCAGACATTTGTTGAATATCACCAAATACTACGAACATGTTAATAAGTTCGAATAACAAAAACAAATATACCCAAGCACCTGAAACATAATATCAAAACAACATTTACTAAATTTTATTAAAACTTATCCTATTTATTACAAAATTAGTTTTATGTTTTAATTTTAATGCGTTTGATGTTGAATTGCACTATCTACTTGCTTGTAAAAACAACAAAAATTTATTAAAAAGCATGAATAATTTCAATTTGTGTTTGCAATCAAGTCAACAGCAACTGATTAAACTAAACTCGTGCGCATTTGGTTTGTTTTCTGCTAAGTTAGTAAATAGTTTGGTTGAGAATCAACTACTAGCTTTGCGCTAAAACAACACTAATTTTGTGGTAAGTGGAGTAGTCAAAATGAGGTTTAATTTGTTTATAAATTAAATTGTATAAGTTCAAGTTCTGCATTAGTTTCAACAAAACTGAACAATCGTCCTCAACAGCACAAACTGATTCAAATAACATTTCAGTAAATAACAGATCATAAAAACAAGTTTACTAGATAACAAATAAGCGACTAGATCATAAAATTTTATTGATTTTTAATTAATGAAAGCCACATTTTTTTAACTCAATGCCTTCACAATGATTGATGTTTTTTCCTTATAAATTTTAATTGTTTCTCTTATTAATTTGCTGTTAACATTGATAGGTCTTGATTTCGTTTATATTTACACTATAAGCTCTAAATTTTTGTAATAAGTTTAGAAAATTTATTTACTTGTATTATTTTGTCTCATCACGATATTTGTGTTATATTTTATTGCAGAGCTTATGATTTTAAACTAAATTGTTTACTGACTTTTATCAGTTACTGATGATTTTCGAGATTGTCAATGCCAAAAAAATTTCATTTGCATTTGAATAAGTTGTTAGTAAGTAGTTCGGTTTAAAACCACTAGCTAAATTCAAACATAACAATTTGTGATAAGTAGGATTGTCTAAATTAAGCTGAAAGTTATTATTTTTTAAATAGAAAAATTACATACACAAAACTAATAGACAAGTTATGAAAATATGTAATTACTTTGAGCAAAAATTGCATATATAATATAAAGTTTCGATTTCCAAGTTTTTGTTTCTTCTTCGGGAAACCAAAGGCCGAAAGTTCGAAGAACAGAAACATTAAATGCAAAAGAAGTTCTGGCTTTAACTGGTTTCTCATCATAGTTGCATTCCATATTCGTTATTTTCTAAAAATATAACTCTAACTTTATGAATTAATATTTTACTAAATAATTTACCTGGAATACTCAAAAAACTAATCGCTCGAAAATTAGTATAATCACTTAAACTGCCTTTAATAATTGTAATGAACACAAGTTAATTAAAGATACTATTTTTCAGCTGGACAAATTTTGAATAAATCACAATAAAATTGATATTCTGAATGACAGAAAAATACAATGCACGATGATAAAATATGTATTCTATCAACAAACAATACATTTGATATTTTTTTTACAATAAATTACCTAACTACTAATTAAAATTCAATAAATATATTTAATAAGGTTAAGCACTAGTTGATATATTTTATAGTATAACAAACTTTGTAAAATAAATAAATATTAAAAAACAATTATAGACATTCAAGTTCCGAAACTTTGTAAAGAACCAACAAAACATAACTTTATATTAACTAGAATTAAATTATTAACGTAACAAGATCAACTTTTAACTTACGTAATTATATCAAATTATAGTTGAAACAATAGAGATTTTTTTTTATGTTTTTATTATAATTATGTATATTGATTGAATTCAATAGTAGAATGAGAGCTTAGGATAATTTTTGATATTTTGATGTTATTCTGCATAAAAAAAATAATTGACACATATTTGTTCTTTATTTTTTCAAAATTTTACATATATGCACAGAAAAAAATATTTTATATTATAATACTTTAATTATCGAACAGAAATATGTCAAGCGTTGACGAATTGTACACGTCAGCAAATAAATACAAGTAAATAAACAGTATGAGTAAAATTTGTCATTAAGTTTATGGCTCGTATTCTCAACTCACTTTTTTGTGAAAAAGTACTTTTATTTTTAATTTTAAAATATCTTTTTGCTTTTCGTTAAATATTTTTTTTAATTTTTGATAACATTTATTATATTTGGTTCTATAAAATTTAAATAAAATATTTTTTATATGCTTAATAAAAAAATTTAAGTAAACGTCAGAAGCACCTACCTTTAGCAATAATCACTTTTATAAATGACTAGTTAATAAAATATATAAAAAAAAAACTTTTTAAAAACCACGCTTATATTTAAATGCACTAAAAAGAAGAAAATAATTTTTTTTAAAAGCGCGGAGCCCTTAATTATCATTGCGAAATATATAGTTTCCTGGCCCTCTACGCTTTTAAAAAAATTTAATTTTTTCTTTTTAGTGCATTTAAATATAAGCGTGGTTTTCAAAATGTTTTTTTTATATATTTTATTTTCTGCTTTTTAGTCTTGTCGTCTTGTCATATCTTGTAATCGGTTTTTTTTTTGTAAATATTAAAATATTTTGTTGTCTCTTGGAATAAAACTACATGCAAAATTTCAGTGAAATCAGATGATAGGAAGTGGGCTAAAAATTTGTTACAAGATATGACCGTGAAAACAGCATGACCGTGACAACAACAGAGTGAGTTAATATAAGCGTGGTAATAACCTATAAAATAAGTAAAATAACTTAAGATCTCTTACATGAATTTTGTTGAGAATGGTTTGGTTACTTGTGAAGCAAAACATCTAAGAAATAAAATAAAATTGATCTAATCAAATTGTTTTATGCACTGATCACTGCTGTAACAAATTATATTAAAACTGTATTTTAACTAGTAATCTTCAGTCTTTCATGGCCGGTATCCATTGAAATTATAGAATTTTTTATCACTAAGCAATGAGAATGTCATCGACGATAAATGGCAAAACGTCTGCGATGAGGAGGATAGATCGAACACGGCATACCAGCCCAGAATATTCTATAAATTTAATGTATTTGAACTGTTTTTTTGAATTCTTGGGTTATATAAAGTTATTGACCAAATTAAATAAAATACATTTAAATGGTGTCGAAGGTAATATTACAAAAAAATGTATTTTGACACAATAGTTTCAAGCTTATATTTTAGTGAGATAATTTTTTTTGTGCAATTATTTTAAATTTGCAATGTTGCACCTTTAAGCTCACCAATGTATACATGTGATGGAAAGCGCCACATTAATATTTGCTTGTATGTTTAAAATTACTAATAACAAAAAAATAACACACAATGCCCAGAGTACAATTGTGTTATAAAAATTACAGTTATTGCTATAGGGCTAGAGATACAATAACTATTAATATTTTTCAACAGATCTGTTATAATCTTTGAGAGGGAAGGCATTTCTTAAAATCCAGCTGGTGACGTGACGTAAAAAAAGAGTAAATAAAAAAATAAGTCAATGTATCAGCTAGTAATAAAAGCCTCCATTTTGAACAAACCTGTAACGTTACAGAATATTTAATGTTTTTCTAGTAAAAAAAATTATAATTTGACAGAGAAAACAAAATAGTAGTAAAACTGAAGATTTCTTCAGAATATCATCACAAACATTTAAGATCTAAAATAAAGCATGAGTTGTGAAAGATTTTATACTATATTGAAATAAAGCATATTTTGCGATATAATTTATTTTTACTAATAATATGCTTACAAAATAAATAAATAATGATGCATTTCAAAAGATCTGATTAAGTCATTTTCAAGTGTGTGTAGTTCAAAAAGAGAAAAGTTTGCAGTTTCTAACTGGTTTAAATAAAATTTAACAAAATGTTTTTATATTAATTTATTTTATTGATGAATAACATATTAATAATCTAATATCATTAAATATATACATCTTCAGTGAATTTTTTGTTTGTTCCATATTACAAATCTTACTTTCGAGAAAAATGATATTTAAAGTTTCCGAAATGAATTGTTTATAATAAGAATAGGGAACAAATTTGAATTTATATTTGCGAAATTAATAAAATTATACCATCCACGCTTGTTAAAATATATAGAAAATAAGCAAATATTAATATTAGCAATAACTCAATTTGACTAAAACTGGCGTATGGAACAAACAAGAAACTAACGATATATGATTAGACACGTTTCCTATCTCTACTTTTTGCTTCTTGCTTAAAGAAAATGTATATTACCACCGCTAAAAAAGTTTTACTTTAACTGTTATTATTATTTATTTCAAGCACTGAAATTGCTAAGTAAATCTCTGCTAAGTTAAGTTGTTAAGTCATATTAATAATTTAAAGTACTAATTTAAACGTTAAGTAAATATTATGAACAAGTTTGTACTGAACATTATTCTAGTGTAAAAGTTATTTCTTACTTTGTGTACTTTTAAGTACAGTAAAATATGACCAAGGTAATCGTAAAAGCTGTAAAGAAAATGATGTATTATATTACTAATTTTAAAAAGAAACTAAAAAAATAATTACATCAGTGAATGTGGTAAGTGGTAGTGCAAAATTTTTTGCAGATGTAACTTTGATTGGCTTTCCCGATTTCATCATCATGAAATAATTTCTCTTGAAAACTTTGGAAAAAATTCGTACCAATGACAATTATATATTGCATTTACGACAGATTCACTCTGAAAATATAAAAATAACATTATTACAATATTTTATTATTTACATTTTTAATAAATATAGCATGCCCTCAGCGCAGGGGCGGATCTATAATTGGGCTTTTTGGGCTGCAGCCCAGAGCCCCGTGGGTATAAAGGGCCCCCAGCCCCCATTGAAGACAATTGACAATATTGCAGGTTAAAAGAAAATAATCTAAAATTATAAGGTCTTTGAGTTGCTGTTTTCTATACCGTATACATCATTATAGAAAACAGATTTTTTGACAAAATAACAATTAGTTTGATTAATTAGGTAGGCCTGCCAAGTAGTGTTAGACCAAGACCCCACAAATTCATTGTCCGCCCCTGCAGGCCCGGAAAATAGAAATGCAAAATTATTAAACATACTAAAATTACGAATTAGTTGAATTTGTTTAAAAAATACACTTTATTTCTAGTAAATAATGTTTTTACGTTTAAATTAAACAATATTTTGCTACACTATATTTATTATTTCAATTAAGATGGTTTGGTTATTTTGAGTGAATGTCTAATGAAAGTTTGGTTAAACAAATAGATATATATATATATATATATATATATATATATATATATGTGTGTGTGTGTGTGTGAATGATTTTAATGGTATAAGTTTGCGTAGGCGTTCGATTAGTAGGAATAGAAGAGCATGTATGAAAAGTTTTTTATTATGAATGTGGATAAAGCTAGAGTTGCTTGTTTGAATTTTTTTGAAAACTATCTAACTAAGTGACAGGAAATAATGTGTAAAAATCAATAATGTGTGTACTCTAACGCTCTTCTTGTTTGGAATATTGTGTTCCGCAAGGAAGTGTATTGGGGCCATTATTTTTATTTTGTATATAAATAACCTCCTAAATACGAGTATATTACAATACAGTAAAATATACCTTTTTGCAGATGGCACCTTATTGTACTTGTATGGGATAGATGTGAACAAAGCACATAAACTGCACCCCGATTTAAAGATTATCTGATTTTGAGGATCTTGGAATATATTTTCGTTTATTCTGTAACATATTCTTAAAACTATTTAACACAGCAATTTTAAATGTGAACTTGAAATTAATATTGTATTGCCCTATCAATAATAAGTAAGATTACAAATTAATCTAACCTAATATTTATTACGAAAAAAGACAATAGGTTAGGTTAGGTTAGGTATATGATTTTATAGCAATGGTGTAAAAAATAATATATGGAGAACATAGTTTTATTGTTAGTTGTAACTTACATAGTAATAAATATATACAAATTATTGACACGCGGTGGTCCGATTCTTACTTGGTTTTAGGTTGAAATCTTAATCTCTTTGGAAATAACTGGCGTGCAGTTTCACTATAAAAAATTTCGGTAAGAGATTAAAAGATAACCGCCGCGTGCAATTTATATGTACCCGATATGTACTAATAATGGTTCATAACATAAATAAAACACAATAAAATACAATAATTAAGTTATAGCCAATCAAAAAAAATATTGATTTAATTTTAAAAATAATAGAATAAAGTTGGTGAATTTCCATGCCAACAATATAGAAAAAATTCAAATGTCACACATCCCAAATAAAATCTGATAGATACAAATTCCATTGATAATAAAGAATTCATCTAATGATAAAATATTTTATTTATAATTTACTAATTTAATATTATAAATGCTGAATAATAAACTAATCAGATTATTAGTTAATTTTCAAATTTAAAAACAATTATTGATCCTGCCGGGATTCAAACCCGGGATCTTCTACAATCGCAGGCAAGATCAACGCATTTTTCTTAATTTCAAAATTAATTAATCTACGTCAACATACCTTTGAATTGTTAAAATTTATAATTAATATATACACTGTAAATTTTTTTTGCCATTTTCCATGAAAACCACGGTAAAAAAATTACGTATTATTTCAGAAAAATCTATGGTTTACACGAATGTTCTCTGATAATAATATAATTTTGTAATTTTAAGTAAAATAATTAATTTACTATATTATATATCTTTTTTGTCGAAAAAGTAAGTAAACTTACATAAAATATGTATATATATTTTATATTCATATTATGTAAAAAAAAATTGTGTTATATCTGGAAATTAACATATTAAACTGGTATAAATCAGTTGCCACGGGTTTTTATATAAAATAACAATTTTTTTTACAGTGTAATTTTTAAATTGATTTATCCATATACAACTTACCAATGATATCTGAAATAACGTCATATAAAAAATGATTTACGAATCTGTAAATTGGGCCAAAAATGCCCTGTTAAAAACGTATTCTACATTATTTTCAAACCTGAAAAATACATATATATTTTTATTACTTTCTTAGCAACATTTGAAAATTACATTTTATCACTCAACATCTTATTGATTTATGTACCTAATTAAAATGTAATTAAAAGTAGCACATTACTAATAATGATGATAGAAAGAGTCATTTAGGACTTATTTAATCAAACTTTTCTTAATAGAAAGTTTTTATTGCGTATGCTACATTCACAAATATTTAAAAGTATAGTATACATTTAAATTTCGTAATTAAAGTGGTATAAATTGTTAGTCTCATGTCTATACGGTAAAAATAATTTGATAATTTTATACAAAAACCCCGGGCAACTGATTTACACCAGTTTAATATGTAAATTTACAAATGTAACACGAAAATTTATACATCATATAAATATAAAATACTTATATTTTATATAAATTTAATTACTTTTTCGATGAAAAAACATATATAATAATTACAAAATTATATTATTTTTTTAGAAAATTTAGGTAAAACATTATTTTGATGAAATAACATAAATTTTTAGTATAGTTTTTATGTAAAATAGCAACTTTTTTTACAGTATAGTTATGATTAGAATATCTATAAGACACACAACGAGCGTAGACTATTTGTATTTTAAAAACTATATTGCGTTATGAAATTTGTCATATACAAATTGGTCAAAATATTAATGTATTTATAATATATTATAACGTACTTTTTTCTATTTTATCAAATTTATACTAAATGCAACAATGTTCGTCGTAAGTAGTGACAATTTTGCGAGTTGTAATCGGGTTGGGACGTTTTAAATTGAGAAAAAAAGCAGAGAGCGTGGGTGTCTTTCAAGCAGACGGTCACGGATAGTTTTACGTACTACGTTTTCGCTTTTCTTATTGTAGTAATTTCGATTGTGAGTGATATAAAGTTCTGTTGGTTTTGTAGAAAGTCATTTCTAGTTTCTCTCAAGTCGATTAACTTCAACTAAAGGATTTAGTTTTTGTACGTGGTACGCGATTGGTGCAGAGCGATTTGGTTTACCATTTTATAGTTTTGTGATCGCCTCCAACAGTTTTAACCTAGTTTACGGGGAATTAGTAAGAAAACCACTCCGTGCCGACAAACTCAGCTCTGCGAATGCCAGCCGAATTAAGGTTTTATACGACCAAAACAATGTGGTGCACGACGTTGTCTTAGGTTCCGAGAACAACTTTTTTTCGACACCGTTTCATCAACAGGTGAGTACAAACAATCATACCCATGTTTTATTGTTAAATTTTGTGATAACCATTCATATATTTTGATTCTCGAAACATGTGCTCATATCAATGTGATGCGCATGTGCAATAAAGCATACTTCCGTCTACTATACAGTGTCGCATCATTTGGTTTAATAAGTACCGTTTTAAACTCATATTAATTCGGAAATATTATTGTAATTATCTTAATACTATTTGATTTCAAGTATTTACAGTTTAGTGATACCTATTTGTTAATGAATATTGTACATTTCGCGATCATTAAACTGTTATTTGAGCCAACATCGTTGGCTACGCCACTGGCTAAATCACCAAGGCCAGTATGCAAACGTTTGACGACAAGCTTAAAGTATTCGTTTATTTGGAAGAAACACCTTCTCTTGTCTTCCGTTGTTACTTTGTAAATTAAATGCACAAATTATTAATTGTATTTTTTCAATTATCATTTCATTCATAGTTCATTCATCTTCACTAGGTTAAGTTAATTATTATTGAATTTTCTGGTAATTTTATTTCAAATATACCATTGATTATATTTACGTATGTTCTATTTTCTCTTATTATTTTATTAATTGCACATCACAGGACCCCCTCCCAAACATTTATTTAGATTATCGTATCACCGCTCCAATATACGTACAGTTAATTATTTTGGTATTTTTTTTAAATATTTGGAGTATTCGCGAATTAAAATTAAAATACCTGGCGCTCATATACTTAAAATAAACGATTTTATCTTCTTCCTGACCTACCCCCTCAACGCTATTCGATAGCCGGTGCAACAGTATTGTGAAACACAATTTACCGTACTTTTTCTGATCATTAGTTGATCCGTGCTAACATTAAATTTTATTTCATTACAATGCTATATTTTTCTTTTTTAAAATAACAATAAATATAAATTAATTAGATTAAACTTTTATCACGTTACAATATATATATTCTGCAAATAGTGGTTTGCATAAAAATATGAGGTACATATCGCACATCGCACATCGCACGTTTGTCCACTATTCTTGGAATCTGAGACTGCTGCTGAAGATGGATATTTATAAATATGAAAGACATTGGATATGTTAATCTATATATATATATATATATATATATATATATATATATATATATATTTAATTAATAATTATATCCCACTTTGACATCATATACTGGATGATTTATTATGAGTGAACAAAACTTTAACAGTTTATTATAAAGATCATTTGGAATAAAAAATAATATATGGACATAAGTCCTATTCTATCTAATTACGCAACTACAAGAAATTAAAATTTTATTATTGGCATATTAAATCTACAAGTTTAATAAACTAGTTACTGTAGAAAAACAAAATAAAATATATGTGAAGTCACTGAAATATAGTAATAACTGGAATGTGCACTGCCTATGTGTTCTAGTAGCGCCAATCCGAGCCGAGAGAGATAGGAGAAACGGGGGATCTCTATCACTGTCTTACACTTCTGCGCATTTAAAATTTAAATGCGATTTCTTGCGGTAAAAATGCGACAATCTTATGTTGTTGCATATTAAATTTTAGCTAAATGCATCGGCTAAACGATACGTAATGAGATTTTAATGGGGAATTCCTCTATAAAAGGTATTTTTATCATTTTTGATATATTAATTTGACATATAGCAGTGTGATTTTTTTTTTTCATAGCTATCTAAGTTATCATGTAGTAGCAATGCTAAGCCATTAGAAAGACAAAGACGCGAATCCCCCGTATCTCCTATCTCTCTCGGCTCGCATTTGAGCGGCCAGTGCGCGTTGCAGTTATTACTATATTTCAGTGTGTGAAGTTAATAATTTTTTCTTCAAATGTTTTATAATATTAATGTTACGTTATCATATTGCTTACGAACACATAGATTATTATATTACTAATACAAAAATGACTTTATTATGCGGAAGTTAATTAATATAATTATTATATAATATAATAATATATATATATATATATATATATATATATATATTATTATATAATATAATATAATATATTATACACGACTGTTGGCAGCACCAAATATAACTACAACGTCAAGTATATTTAATGTTGAAAATTATTACGTCAAGTTAAGTTCATTAATAATTTCATTATTTATTTCGATTTAAATTTTAATTTGATTATTGAAAATGTGTAAAGAAATGCAAAGTACACCGTCAGATTTATCAGAAACTGCATATTTGACCAAAAAAATGGTCAAGTGTATTTAATATGACGTCTCTGACAATTTGCTTTTTAAAAATTTTAGTAATTTTTTTTTCGGAAAACTGGCAACTCTGTATGGTAATAAAAATTACATAATTTTAGCGGACACTAAGAAGATTTTTTGTGAAAATTGTATTAATTTCGGATAAACAGGAAAGCCAAATTTAAATTTTAGTAATATTTTCCTCCTTAAGTTGGCAACTCTGTACGGTAGAAAAATTATGTAATTTTTGTGAACACTAGGAAAATCTATCGTGAAAGTTTAATTAATTTTGGATAAAGAGCAACGCCAAAATTAAATTTTAAAAATTTTTGTAATTTTTTTCTTGGAAACTTAGCAATCTTGCATGATTGTAAAATCATATTATTTTTGTAAGTACCCAAAAAATCCATCGTAAAAATTTGATTAATTTCGAATAAACCGTAAAGGCAAAATTAAATTTTAAAATTTTTTGTAATATTTTTCTTGGAAAGTTGGCTGCATTCTACGGTAACAAATTTTACTATTTATGTACTAAAAAAATTTGTTGTGAAAATTATAAACAAAATCAAATAAATGATATAGCCATAATAAATTTTAAAAACATTACTGCTTTTTTCTCAGAAAATTGGTAACACTGAACTTTAGCAAAAATATGTAATTTGGGTAGGCACCAAGAAAATCTTTTGTGACAATTTGGTTAAAATTAGATAAATAATGTAGCCATAATAATTTTTTGAAAACTTTAATATTATTTTCTTGGAAAGTTGGCTGCATTGTACGGTAGCAAAATTATATAATTTTTGCAAGTACTAGAAAAATATGTTGTAAAATTTTGATTAAACTCGGTTAAATAACGTACTCATGATACTTTTTACTCGGAAAGTTGGCATCCCTAAACTTTAGTAAAATTATGTAATTTGTGTGGACATCAAGACAATCTTTTGTGAAAATTTTATTAAAGTCGAATAAATAATGTGGTCCTATCTATTTTTAAAAACTTCATAATTCTTTTTTCGGAAAGTTAACAATACTGTATTTTACAAAAATTTATATAATTTATGTGGGCAACAAGACAATTTTTGTGAAAATTTCATTATAATTGGATTAATAATGTAGCCATAATTATTTTTTTTTTAATTTTGTAATTTTGTTTAAAAATATTGACAACACTGTAAAAAATAAATCTTTATACCTATTGGTATAAACTGAACATACTATAAAAATCTGATACAGGATATGGGAGGAGATGCGATCACAAAAAACGAACGTGCTTGCGAACGACGCACACACACATACACAACCTAAACTAACAAACAAACGTTATTGAGGTGTTCATCGCCGATTTAAATTAGCTTTAGTTTTCAAGTAGAATACTAAAAACTAAGCGAAATATATAGTTTTTATATCGAACATACAACAAAGTGCCTGGAAAGAATTACCTACCGACGGTATTACTTTTTTCTATAATTTGTAAAGTATCCCTTTTGCAATCGTAACATATATTTTACTCCATATTTACTTGTTATGTAATTTTTTAAGAAATTTTGTATCATATTTTTTTTTATATTAAGATATTAAAATTGACAAGTTTTTATTTTTTTAAAAATTATTTCTTGATTTAAGATGTCATTTATCCCTTATAAGACAGTACTCATAAGTAAGTTTGATTATATTTATAACTCGTTAATATTAAATGATAGAAAAAAATTATTAAAACTTTTTATTTGTCTCACATAAGAAATTTTATAAAATATTTTATGTTTTGTTTGTTTATTAATTGACATTTTATCATTTGTATATATTTTTTTCTAGTGATGATATATGCTTACTATATCGAAATATCAGCGATAGGTATTAACGAATATAAACTAAAAACCATGGTTTAATCACTTTGGCCGACAAGCACTAATTAAACGAAATCAGACACGTTACTTTAATCAACTGATTCTACGCAAACCGAAAATTTGCAGTTTCGAAAATGTGTCTAAATAAATAATTACAAAATAGGTACCTCGGTACTTGCGGTGACGGCTATGTTAGAGCAGTTGTACCAAATATGATAATATCGAAACGCTAATATATATTTTTTAATATAGTCAAAAAGAAATTTTCTAATTATTTTAAATATATTTTTATTTTGCTTTTTCAAATCTTTTTATTTTACTAAAAAAAAATTAAGAAATATTAAACTAAAATTTTAATTCTATTTATGCGAAAAACGACTATAAGTTTCAAAATATTTTTGGGTAGCATTTATAACAAAAAAAATTAACCAAGGTGTAAGGGTTTAAGTTTTTAACAAAACGGTATCAAATTAAATATTTTAGGAAACATTCTTAAAGTATAAACTTACATATTTTTTTTGTTAAATTTTATCAAGAAAAATTAATATTTTTTGGCACAAGTTTTTCTACAATTTTATTATTTCTAATATTTTATTATTTACATTTTTAATAAATATAGCATGCCCGCAGCGCAGGGTCGGATCTATAAATGGGCTTTTTGGGCTGCAGCCCAAAGCCCTGCGGATATAAAGGGCCCCCAGCCCCCATTGAAGACAATTGACAATATTGCAGGTTAAAAAAAAATAATCTAAAATTATAAGGTCTTTGAGTTGTTGTTTTCTATACCGTATACATCATTATAGAAAACAGTTTTTTGACAAAATAACAATTAGTTTGATTAATTTGGTAGGCCTGCCAAGTAGTGTTAGACCAGGACCCCACAAATTCACTGCCTGCCCCTGCATGCCCGGAAAATAGAAATGCAAAATTATTAAACATACTAAAATTACGAATTAGTTGAATTTGTTTAAAAAATACACTTTATTTCTAGTAAATAATGTTTTTACGTTTAAATTAAACAATATTTTGCTACACTATATTTATTATTTCAATTAAGATGGTTTGGTTATTTTGAGTGAATGTCTAATGAAAGTTTGGTTAAATAAATATGTGTGTGTGTGTGTGTGTGTGTGTGTGTGTGTGTGTGTGTGTGTGTGTGTGTGTGTGTGTGTGTGTGTGTGTGTGTAAATGATTTTAATGGTATACGTTTGCGTAGGCGTTCGATGAGTAGATAGAGTGGTATGATTGAGCGAGTGTTGTGCGTGAGCAAATGTTTCCAATTAGTAGGAATAGAACAGCATGTATAAATTTTTTTTTATTATGAATGTGGATAAAGCTAGAGTTGCTTGTTTAAATTTTTTTGAAAACTATCTAACTAAGTGACAGGAAATAATGTGTAAAAATCAATAATGTGTGTACTCTAACGCTCTTCTTGTTTGGAATATTGTGTTCCGCAAGGAAGTGTATTGGGGCCATTATTTTTATTTTGTATATAAATAACCTCCTAAATACGAGTATATTACAATACAGTAAAATATACCTTTTTGCAGATGGCACCTTATTGTACTTGGATGGGGTAGATGTGAACGGAGCACATAAACTGCACCCCGATTGCAGATTATCGGATTTTGAGGATCTTGGAATATATTTTCGTTTATTCTGTAACATATTCTTAAAATTATTTAACACAGCAATTTTAAATGTGAACTTGAAATTAATATTGTATTGCCCTATCAATAATAAGTAAGATTACAAATTAATCTAACCTAATATTTATTACGAAAAAAGACAATAGGTTAGGTTAGGTTAGGTATATGATTTTATAGCAATGGTGTAAAAAATAATATATGGAGAACATAGTTTTATTGTTAGTTGTAACTTACATAGTAATAAATATATACAAATTATTGACACGCGGTGGTCCGATTCTTACTTGGTTTTAGGTTGAAATCTTAATCTCTTTGGAAATAACTGGCGTGCAGTTTCACTATAAAAAATTTCGGTAAGAGATTAAAAGATAACCGCCGCGTGCAATTTATATGTACCCGATATGTACTAATAATGGTTCATAACGTAAATAAAACACAATAAAGTACAATAATTAAGTTATAGCCAATCAAAAAAAATATTGATTTAATTTTAAAAGTAATAGAATAAAGTTGGTGAATTAAAAATTTTACCTTCAAAATAATTTGATTTCCATGCCAACAATATAGAAAAAATTCAAATGTCATACATCCCAAATAAAATCTGATAGATACAAATTCCACTGATAATAAAGAATTCATCTCAACTTTTCATCTCAAATAATACCTGGTGGTAAATTGTGCTGGATATAGGTGTGGGAGTGAGAGTGGAGGTGCGTTTTTCAATTTTATATCCAGTTTTAGAAGGAGAATCCAAAACTGCAATAAAAAGTGAAAGTTTCTGCAAAAATTTTCAAATTTTCTCCCCTTCCCTGCTCCGAGGGGGGTGGAGCTGGGGGGCTCAATTTGCAAATCCAGAAATAGTTTTTTATGGAGAATGCAACTGTGCAATAAAAAATAGGTGTTCCTATTTAAATTTTAAAACTTGCTCTTCCCTCCCCCCCCCGCCAGGGGAGATGTGGGTGGTTTTTGCATATCACCCCTAAATAGATTTTCAAAAATAAAAAGAAACGTGTTTTGTAACTTTGTAATCCGATGTGCCGTTCTCGAGATATTTAATTGTTTCCATTCTTTTTGGACACCCTTTTGGGTATATGGCGTGATTGTGTATGTATGTATGTATGTATGTTTTTGGACACCCGGTATATCAAAGTTGGTAAGACTGAAAGTTACTAAAAAGTAACTAGAAATTGCAAGTCCATGCACTTAAATTACAGCATGTTCTAATCCGTGCAACTCGTCGCCGCGACAAAATTGCCTGCGCAATTTCTGTATTACACGAGCAATTTTCTTGTGCAATTTTGTTGTGCAAGAAAATCCCACAGAAAATTGCGTCGTGTAAAACGGGCATTATGTTGTTGCATATTAAATTGTAGCTAAATGCATCGGTTAAACGATACGTAATGAGATTTTATTGGGGAATTCCTCTATAAAAGGTATTTTTAACATTTTTGATATATTAATTTGACATATAGCAGTGAGATTCTTTTTTTTCATAGCTATCTAAGTTATCATGTAGTAGCAATGCTACGCCATTAGAAAGACAAAGACGCGAATCCCCCGTATCTGCTATCTCTCTCGGCTCGCATTTGAGCGACCAGTGCGCGTTGCAGTTATTACTATATTTCAGTGTGAAGTAAACACTGAAATATAGTAATAACTGGAACGCGCATTGGCCGCTCAATTGCGAGCCGAGAGAGATAGGAGATAGGTGGTATTTGCGTCTTTGTCTTTCTAATGGCGTAGCATTGCTACTACATGATAACTTAGATAGCTATGAAGAAAAAAGAATCTAACTGTCAAATGTCAAATTAATATATCAAAAATGATAAAAATATCTTTTATAGAGGAATTCCCCAATAAAATTTCATTACGTATCGTTTAGCCGATGCATTTAGCTACAATTAAATTTGCAACAACATAAGATTGTCGCATTTTTACCGCAAGAAATAGCATTTGAATTTCAAATGCGCAGAAGTGTAAGACAGTGATAGAGATACCACGTATCTCCTATCTTTCTTGGCTCGCATTGGTGCTACGAGAACACATAGGCAGTGCACATTCCAGTTATTACTATATTTCAGTGGAAGTAAATAATTTTTTCTTCAAATGTTTTATAATATTAATGTTACGTTATCATATTGCTTATGAACACATAGATTATTAGGTATATTACTAATACAAAAATGACTTTATTATGCGGAAGTTAATTAATATAATATATTATTATAGAATATAATAATATATATATATATATTATATATATATATATATATATAATAATATATAATATATATATTATTATATAATATAATATAATATATTATACACGACTGTTGGCAGCACCAAATATAACTACAACGTCAAGTATATTTAATGTTGAAAATTATTACGTCAAGTTAAGTTCATTAATAATTGCATTATTTATTTCGGCTTAAATTTTAATTTGATTATTGAAAATGTGTAAAGAAATGCAAAGTACACCGTCAGATTTGTCAGAAACTGCATATTTGACCAAAAAAACATGGTCAAGTGTATTTAATATGACGTCTCTAACAATTTGCTTTTTAAAAATTTTAGTAATTTTTTTCTCGGAAAACTGGCAACTCTGTATAGTTATAAAAATTTCATAATTTTAGCGGACACTAAGAAGATTTTTTGTGAAAATTGTATTAATTTCGGATAAACAGGAAAGCCAAATTTAAATTTTAGTAATATTTTTCTCCTTATGTTGGCAACTCTGTACGGTAGAAAAATTATGTAATTTTTGTGAACACTAGGAAAATCTATCGTGAAAGTTTAATTAATTTTGGATAAAGAGCAACGCCAAAATTAAATTTTAAAAATTTTTGTAATTTTTTTCTTGGAAAGTTAGCAATCTTGCATGATTTTAAAATCATATTATTTTTGTAAGTACCCAAAAAATCCATCGTAAAAATTTGATTAATTTCGAATAAACCGTAAAGGCAAAATTAAATTTTAAAATTTTTTGTAATATTTTTCTTGGAAAGTTGGCTGCATTCTACGGTAACAAATTTTATTATTTATGTACTAAAAAAATTTGTTGTGAAAATTATAAATAAAATCAAATAAATGATGTAGCCATAATAAATTTTAAAAACATTACTGCTTTTTTCTCAGAAAATTGGTAACACTAAACTTTAGCAAAAATATGTAATTTGTGTAGGCACCAAGAAAATCTTTTGTGACAATTTGGTTAAAATTAGATAAATAATGTAGCCATATTAATTTTTTGAAAACTTTAATATTATTTTCTTGGAAAGTTGGCTGCATTGTACGGTAGCAAAATTATATAATTTTTGCAAGTACTAGAAAAATATGTTGTAAAATTTTGATTAAACTCGGTTAAATAACGTACTCATGATACTTTTTTCTCGGAAAGTTGGCATCCCTAAACTTTAGTAAAATTATGTAATTTGTGTGGACATCAAGACAATCTTTTGTGAAAATTTCATTAAAGTCGAATAAATAATGTGGTTCTATCTATTTTTAAAAACTTCATAATTCTTTTTTCGGAAAGTTAACAATACTGTATTTTACAAAAATTTATATAATTTATGTGGGCAGCAAGACAATTTTTTGTGAAATTAATAATGTAGCCATAATTATTGTTTTTTTAATTTTGTAATTTTGTTTAAGAATATTGACAACACTGTAAAAAATAAATCTTCATACCTATTGGTATAAACTGAATATACTATAAAAATCTGATACAGGATATGGGAGGAGATGCGATCACAAAAAACGAACGTGCTTGCGAACGACACACACACATATACACAACCTAAACTAACAAACAAACGTTATTGAGGTGTTCATCGCCGATTTAAATTAGCTTTAGTTTTCAAGTAGAATACTAAAAACTAAGCGAAATATATAGTTTTTATATCGAACATACAACAAAGTGCCTGGAAAGAATTACCTACCGACGGTATTACTTTTTTCTATAATTTGTAAAGTATCCCTTTTGCAATCGTAACATATATTTTACTCCATATTTACTTGTTATGTAATTTTTTAAGAAATTTTGTATCATATTTTGCTTTATATTAAGATATTAAAATTGACGAGTTTTTATTTTTTTTAAATTATTTCTTGATTTAAGATGTCATTTATCCCTTATATAGACAGTACTCATAAGTAAGTTTGATTATATTTATAACTCGTTAATATTAAATGATAGAAAAAAATTATTAAAACTTTTTATTTGTCTCACATAAGAAATATTATAAAATATTTTATGTTTTGTTTGTTTATTATTTGACATTTTATCATTTGTATATATTTTTTCCTAGTGATGATATACGCTTACTATATCTAAATATCAGCGATAGGTATAAACAAATATAAACTAAAAACCATGGTTTAATCCCTTTGGCCGACAAGCACTAATTAAACGAAATCAGACACGTCACTTTAATCAACTGATTCTACGCACACCGAAAATTTGCAGTTTCGAAAATGTTTCTAAATAAATGATTACAAAATAGGTACCTCGGTACTTGCGGTGACGGCTATGTTAGAGCAGTTGTACCAAATATGATAATATCGAAACGCTAATATATATTTTTAATATAGTCAAAAAAAAATTTTCTAATTATTTTAAGTATATTTTTATTTTGCTTTTTCAAAACTTTTTATTTTACTAAAAAAAAATTAAGAAATATTAAACTAAAATTTTAATTCTATTCATGCGAAAAACGACTATAAGTTTCAACATATTTTTGGATAGCATTTATAACAAAAAAATTAACCAAGGTGTAAGGGTTTAAGTATTTAACAAAACGGTATTAAATTAAATATTTTAGGAAACATTCTTAAAGTATAAACTTACATATTTTTTTTGTTAAATTTTATCAAGAAAAATTAATATTTTTTGGCACAAGCTTTCCTACATTTCAATTATTTCCAATCTGGCAGAATTAAAAAAAGAAACATGTAAAATAAAATAATATTTTGTTTTAAAATTATAACTTTGTTACGTATTTCTACCTCTTATAGACAAAAAGTTCCCGCTCATTCAAAATTAATAAAAAAAAAAAAAAAAAACTAAACGGTACTAAATTCAGTAACCACTTTTAAATAACATTTTTTGATTATTAATATTGTACGTATCTTTTAATTTACACAAAAACAGCAATTTCTATACGTATTATAAAATTTCATAATATTGGAATAAGTACTACGTAGTGTTGCAACAAAGAGAGAAACTATTATACACTTGTATACACAAAGAACTATCATATGCGTAAGCATATATCACACACTATATGGTTGCCGGGTAAAACACACACTCTACGGACGGTGGTTTCACACATACTGTTGCACTGTAGTCGGATTCGCTATGAACTGCGAGCGCGTCGTACGTAACGTTGTGCCAACCGTAGCATCACAAAATGTCCCTGGTGCGCTGAGCAACTATGCACAGCTGTCGGTAGATGGCTATACGGGTACAGTGGTCGAGATGACAGCATACCCGCACATTTCTAACACATAAACATATTTTAAACAATTTTATTTAATATGTAAAATACTTCTAAACTGTAGTAAAACAATATAATAGGTACATGCTACAGAAACAAGCTGAAATAAATAATAAATGCCACAATTATAAATATGAAATAATTAGTTCAATGTTTGTCTTACCTCATAAAATAAATTTAGATTAAAATCAAACAGTTCATATGCGGAAAAATTCCAATTTAGATGTTGAAATTTTAAATATTGCATTTTTATTAATTCACAGCTAGACATCAATTGCATTTTATAACATTCACAGTGTAAACTAGTTAAAATCAACATATAATTTTTTATCTAAAATTTAAAAATATCTAAATTTAAAATAATATATTAATTTATACTGCTAAATAGATACCTCTCTAGAAAATAAGTTGCACATACCAGCAGCAATTATAAAAGAAGCTAATAAACTTATTAATATAAAAATAGCGCCGACTATTTTGTAGATCATTATTCCTGTAGATGTATTTCCTTGAGCTAGAGGTACTTTATATGCAAGAAACAGTGCACTAAATATTTCATGTACGAAATTAGTCAGAAATATTAAACGAAATGTTGCATTCAATTTGTCTTTTATCACAAATAAATGATCATAAATTTCAAACGTAATTTCTATATTTTGTATTTTGCTCTCTCTATAACTAGCTAAGTTTCTGTTTACTAATTTTAGCTTAATTATTATGTTAAATAATATAGTCGAAAATTCCACTAATCTGGCAGTAAACATAAGATTATGTACCATACAATTAATAATGAAAGGATACTCAAATATATAACTAATTGTAAAGGCCCAAATAATAGATATTGTTAATGAAAAAAAATTGAAAACACTCAATTGAATGAAAAATGCTTTTGTAGATTTGTAGTGAATCTGAGAGTGAAAAAGCGTGAAAATTTTATCAATTTCTTCAATTTGATCGTATACTAGTTGAATGTTTTTGTAATAGCTGCTTCCTTGACTTAAGGGGGGAAATACATGTAACGACCTAAAAAAATAAGGTTTTTTAGAATTTTTTTTTGGCTGAATGAAACAAGCTACAATGCTGTAGTTTCTTTTATTCTATGTGACATATAATCAACTACACTTATGAATTTCCTTAACTTTCTGTGACCTCTGGGTGATCTTGAAATCAATCTTAATTGATGTCGCGTTCGCTTTGCCCGGTCGATTGGCGGGAATTCCTGGAGCCGGAAAAATTTTTTTTTTTTATTTTTAGTCACTGATTATGATTCTCTGATATATTTTGTTCTATGTGAATTACGAAAACTACAAAAAAAACGGATATTTTATCATTTTAACTCATTGTGAAAAAAAAGGTCAAATTTTCAGCATTTTTTTTTACTTTAGACACCCCTAAAAATAATTTAATGTTAATATTTTCGTTATATCAGAATTTCATATAGAATAAAATTCTATTTCCTTTTAAACACACAAAGTTTCAACTCATTTGTATGAAAATTGCTCGACTTATCACGCCCGCCATTTGTAAAAAAAAGATTCGAAAAAAACTTATTTAAAGTCGCCCGTTAGCCAAAGCGGCTACCGAGGCGCAGCTAGAAAAATGCCTTTTTCTCAGTAAATACATTTCTGATCGGTTAGATATTTTGCTGGATAAATCTTCGATGTATAAGCAATTAATTTATTTAAAAAAAAAATTAAAAAAAATTTTTTTTTACATGTATCTCCCCCCTTAAAGTCGTCGGTTAGCCAAAGCGGCTACCAAAGCGTAGGTAGAAAAATGCCTTTTGCTCGGTAAATACATTTCTGATTGGTTAGATATTTTGCTGGATAAATCTTCGATGTATAAGCAATTATATCAGCAAAATCGAAAAAAATTTTTTTTACATGTATTTCCCCCCTTAAACTTAAAAAAATTGTTATTGATAATTGAAAATGATACATGATTACCACCCATGTGTTAACAATATCTGCAATTACTAGTTTTGTAGTAACAATATATATATAATTACATAGAAAAATAAACATAATGCAATTATTCCTCGAAGAATATACAGAATTAGTAATGTATTTAGATATTTTTTTGAAGAATAAAAGTATACACCAAGAATTGTGTTCATAATACGTATTGGTTTTAAAATATCACGAAGATTATCACTTTTTGCAAATCTATACATCTGAAGCTGTGTATATCGCTAGTTTTTTTTTAACTATGCTATCAGTACGAAATATTGTTTTGATATACATAATTATTATTATGATTATTATATATGCTTACAGGTACATTACAAGAAAGTACTATAAAAATAAATGTAAAATAAGCATTAATTTAATCATTGACAAACATTACTTACAAATGATAGAAAAAAATAACATTAAGTATATGAAAAAACTAATGACAAGAAATAAATCTATTTAACGTAATCTGAAAGGGAAATTACTTTTTACCAAATTTTCCGAAATGACAAACACTTTCTCAAAATTGCAAGGTTTTTCACATTTCCCTGAATCATACAATTTACATACATATACAGTCACAGCCAGGTTCCAAAAAAAAAAGTTGCACAAACTCTTTCCACTATCTCGAAATTGGTTACTACCAGACAAGTAACTTTTATCTTGTCAACATTTATTTTACTTTTCTTCTATTTCTGTTATTTGGAAACATTTGCTCACGAAAAGCACTTTTAATTATGCCAGTCTAACTAAGAATTCAAATACGAAACAAAAATTTGATAAAATAAAAATTTCAAACACGGCACCTTTCAAAATGTCACTGTGAACTATGTTACCGACAGTGTCAGCAGTCAGTGGCGTAGCTAGAGTGGGCGAGAGATGATACCATTCTCGGGATGACACATTTCACCAACTAAATTATTTTAGTGAATTTGTGATTTAAACACATTTAATAATTTGAATTTTTACTCTCAATATCAGAAATATATTTTTTTTTGTTTAGTTTATATTTACTATGTGATAGAAATAATATGTAATTTTAGCTTTAAAACCCACCCTAGCTACGCCACTGCCGCAGCCATGTTCTGAAAGGTGATTTCTTACGCATGCGCGTAGAAATTTCCGACCCGAATTTTGGGAGAGTATCCCTACTGTATGTCTTTATACTGTGCCGGAGACATGGGACTAGTAATCCAGTCTAGCAGGAAGTTGGCTCGGTAAGCCAACGCCAAGCAGAACTTTTTTTCCTCTGGGACCAGACGCCAGCACAGATGTCTCTACCCGTGTCATACGATAAAAAACATATTTACTGTTGGCTGGCCTTAGCACAATAAAACATAACACAGTGAAAACATCGGACATGAATGAAAATCGCTATGACATAATTCCGTTCCTTTTGTTATATTGTAACAAAATATTTTAAATTTTAATTTATCGAAGAACGTTTAATTGACGAACTTAATATATAGAAAATGAAATTTTGACTGTTATTATCTCATAGTAAGTTTTACATTTTTGTACACTTATACAAACCAAATTACATGTTTTAGATTCGTAAATCTAAATAAAACTGGATATTTGTGTCGTACACGAAGCGTATTGTCACGGTATTTTGTGAATAGTTTCACAACAGAGTAATATTAAAAAAAATTTAATTTTAGTTTAAGGGGGCACCTAGGTTTTTTTTTTTTAATGAAAAAGTAGCCCATTTTCAAGAATTATTTTTACTGTACAAGGAAGGCCTAGAGCAATGCGAATTTTTTCATCATGTATGTCGAATTTGTTGGTCACTTCCCCTCCCCAAACTTCACCCCACACTCCGCTTCCCGTAGGCCATGAACGGAATTTAGAGGTATGTGGTTCCAAGAATTCCTCTGCACTGCTTCATCTGAAACAAAAACCGTTTTGGATTATTGAACTTGAATATATTCCCCATCGTTTGACGGATCCTTTTTCAAAAATTCGATTTTTTCGCAAAATGGTGGACTCTTTAAAAAAAAAGAAGTCAATTTCGACCCTTTTCTCTGCTCTCTTGGATGATAAAAAATTAAAAAAAATAAACATTTTTTAAAAAAAGATCCGTCAAACGATTCCAAATTCTATTATCTTTTTCTGACAAAAAATGAAACAGATCGGTTAATTTGTTCCAGAGATATCATTGGGACCGACAAAAATATCTAGTTTCAAGAAAAACGCATTTAAAGTTTCAAAATAAATTTTAAGTTAGAAAAGTAAGTTTTTTTCAACTTACATGTAATCATCAATTTCAGGGCCATATAGGCATTCCTCCTGTTCATCTTGGGTGTCTATTTTTCCGGATTTTGACAATCTCTGCCGAATCCGTGCCTCTCGAGTCGAATGCTCCGTTCTTATTGCTGACTGGTGGCAGCGACGAGAATTATATGAATTAGCGTACCTCACCTAAGCGAGTTCCGGAGTTACGCGACAAAAATCGCTGTAACTTTCTTAATTATTAAGATTTCGAAAAACGGTTTTGTGTTATTAATTTTAAAAGGATATCTTTATAAGAATGTGTAATAAAAATCTATTTTTTGAAGAAAAAAAAACCTACGTGTCTCCTTAATATGACGCCATACACTTTTATAAAATTTATTTATTTGCGTAATTTTTTCTAACAATAAGTTAAAATTTTGACATATAAGTAGATATGTTTCCATGGTTTTATAACTATAAATTGTCAAAGTAATAACGTACTATTACCTTTATCAGTAATAATAATTTGTTTATGTATTAGAGAATATAAGAAAGTTTATGTATTTTATAATGACAATCGGTTCTGTAGTAGTCACATATAAAGGGATAAATATAGTAATCAGATAAATTTTGACTTTTCGAGGATTTAACAAGCTTTTTATAATTCGAATCTACTTCTTTTAACATGATGTCAATATCAGTCGGTCTGTGGAAGCATTTAGAGTAAATCCTGTTAAACGAATTATTAAAAATTTTTATATTTAAGTTCTGTAGTCGGATTCCATATCAAAATCATAATCGGGATCGTATCTAATTACTCCAAATGATAGTTCTCGATCATAGCAGTAAAAGACATAATTCTATTTCCAAAGTAAACCGAACACAGAATGAATTTAAACAAAAATATAGTATATTTAATATTTCAACTTGGAATTGTCGGAAGAATTCGGTTTATTAGAAATAAACGATAGGTTTCGATTACGCTTAACAACCTTTTTTTTTAATAAGATAGTTACTAATTATTTATTACATTTTATTTTTTATATCTTTAAATGTTTTTATAAATTTAGTGATAATAAATTAATATAAATAAAAAAAATTTGCAATTATAATAAAAATATAAATTAATTTAATAGTAATAGTAATTTATTTGTATATCAAGCATTGAGCTTATTACAAAGTAGTGGTACACATTATAATGTACATACAGGATGATTCAGAGAGAAACGACATCCTGCATATGGTGTGTTCTTCTCACCAAAATAAGAAGAAAAATTCCTATAAACAGGGGTCCTTAATATACTTTTTATTTGTTACCAAATACCACATTCTAAAATAAAATAGTAAGAAAATTCAATTTTTCTACATCCTGTATTATCTTGGTAACGCTGCATTTGAGGACCCCTGTTTACAGGAACTTTTTTTCTTATTTTGGTGAGATGAATACGCCATATTCAAGATGGTGTTTAGTTCTGAATTACCTGTATATCAAACAAAAATGATACATATTTTAAATTGTTTATACATTTTGTACGAATGCTTGTATTTTAATGTTCCTAGTACAGAATTATAAAGATCATAATTTTTTTTGTTAAAAATATCTGTTTGTAAATTTCTCAAATCTTCGTGTTCTTGTATATATTTTGGAGATATATGTGTCTCTCAAACATTTAAATATCGGGCAGCTACGCATAGAGTGTTGAATGCTATCCTCTTCCTGCTTGTTACACAACGAATACTTATTTTCTTCTGCGATTTGGTAACAAAAACCTTTAATTTACAATCTAGTGTTGCTGTCGTTAGCTGTTCTAAATTGTGCAATCACTCTTAGAGTTTGAATAGGTATATTATAATTAAAATAATTTCTTGTAATTTCATAGTTCTTAAAATGAAGATTATATTTGGATTTAATAATTCTTTTGGTGTCCAAATTATACAAGTATTTATTAGGTATATGCTTTAATAATATTTTTATGTTTGTTTTTCAGTAATGTTACATTTTATTCATTTCATATTTGTTGAAAATTTATCTTCTCTAACAGAAGTTGCAGGCACTTAATCCAATTATATTTTTTTGCAGCACATACCGCTTTTTTTCTACTGTATTCCGATTCATTTGGAAGAGCCTGTCTTACCATACTTTAACAAATATTGTATTTGGTAATATTAATATTTTGCTTCACCAACTTATTGCTTTTTGAAATATTATAGTTTCAAATTTGTCTAGTCTCAGTTGTCTCCTTATTAAATAGTTAGGTATTGTTTTGCATGTAAAATATTAATTTAAAAAACTGGGATTGTGCTTTTTCTATTGCATCATCATAATTAAGTGCCTATATTTCAGAGGCGTATAATAACATTGATTTAAAAAGAGAGTTGTATAGTTGAAGGATCGTGTCTCAGCAATATATTTTGTATTTTAATAGCAGGTTTCATATAGATTAATTTAATATAATTTACTAATATACAATAAATGTTATTTTACTAATTAAATTTCAACTGAAATTTAAATAAATAAATTGACTTGTTTTTATGTGATTCTCTTATATGAACATCGGAAAAGATTTCAATTATGTCGTTTCAGTAACAATATCAAGTCTATTAAATTATCTATATTACATGCAAATATATAAAAATATTCATTTGTAAAAACCATGTACAATGTACATATCCATATTTTTATTAAAATTGATATTATATAATAACATGAGAAAATATAAATTCATCATTTTACTTTTGACACGACTCTACGCAAATAACTCGAAATATGGAATGAGAAGTGATAGATGTTTGATAACTTTTTACATTTTTTTTCTAGAATCATCTTTGTAAATTACAGCGTTTTGTTTTTGAATGACTTATTTTAAGAAATGTATTTTATTTTTTTCACTATTATTGGGATCTAAAATGGGGGCGTGGCCTATTCAATATGGCGGACCTAAGCGTGCACTTGTCAAAACTCAATCAAAGTGTATAGTTTCTTTTTAATTAAAAAATATTATTAATTCTTGAAAAAAATTGCAAATGAGCCGGCTTAAACCCTTGTCAGAACAATTCTACACAAGCTGAGCGTATTTTAAACGCTGGACATATACAATGTGGAAAATCATTAGAAAAGTGATGTGATGGCAAGATGATAGTCACATCTCTGTGTTTGAAAACGTCAAGTTTAAAAGATGTTCCACAAGAAATCTCAATGACAATTGACAGAAAAAAATAGAAATATTATCTTTTTTTGTAGTTAAATTACTGTACATCCTAAAGTGTTAGTCAATTTCTTCGAAAAAAGAAGTAGTTTTTTCATTTTTTTGTTAAATCTAACTAAATTTTAGTGTGTTTTTGCACGGATGAAAGTCCCTCTGAAAATTTTTTTTGTGTGTATTATTGTATTTTTTGTTGTTTTTTCAAAAAATATATTTTTATCTATGTAATCAGACAGTGCCCCTGACATTATTAAAACTTATTTTTAATATAAATAAAAATGCATTTTTATATTAGAAGATATATTTTGTAAATTATTACGTAATTTATACGCACTTGAATGCGCTTTTGTAAGTAGTAACAAATAAATATATATTTCATTATCACAATCAATAATTTTATTTATTAATTACTAAATCGAATTCGTTTTCTATTCAAATACAAATAGAAAAATGTAAATATTGTAGAAAATAAATATATTACAAAAGAAATTTTGCTTACTTTATTTTTCATCCAATTAAAAGTTCATTAACATAGTAACAAAATCTTTCAAAACTGATATAAAATAATAATAATAATAATAAATAATAAATAAAATACAAATAATAAAGAAAATTATAATTTTAATGTTACCATTACTATTTACAAGTCGATAAAAAGGAAAACTATACTACTAGCGTTATCTATACGAGTAATGCTTAAACTATTAAAAGCACTGTCGATAAACAAGAAAACTATAATTTTAAAGCCATCTATATAGTAACGCTTGTACTATTTACAAGTTGATAAAAAAGAAAACTATACTACTAGCTTTATCCATACGAGTAATGCCTAAACTATTAAAAGCACTGTCGATAAAGAAGAAAACTATAATTTTAAATCCATCTATATAGTAACGCTTGTACTATTTATAAGTCAATAAAAAAGAAAACTATAATTTTAAAGCCATTTATATAGTAACGCTTGTACTATTTACAAGTCGATAAAAAAAAAACTATACTACCAGCGTTATCTATACGAGTAATGCCTAAACTATTAAAAGCACTGTCGATAAACAAGAAAACTATATTTTTAAAGCCATCTATATAGTAACGCTTGCACTATTTATAAGTCAATAAAAAAGAAAACTGTAATTTTGAAGCCATCTATATAGTAACGCTTGTACTATTTAAAAGTCGATAAAAAAGAAAATTATACTACTAGCGTTATCTGTACGAGTAATGCCTAAACTATTAAAAGCACTGTCGATAAATAAAAAAACTATAATTTTAAAGCCATCTATATAGTAACGCTTGTACTATTTATAAGTCCATAAAATAGAAAACTATAATTTTGAAGCTTTCTATATAGTAAAGCTTGAAATTATTTTCAATTAAATATAGTTAGTTTTATAAATAAAACAAAATTACAACTGTCTTTTGTGAGGCTGAAACTTATTAAATAATTGTTTTATTGTTCAATTTAAAGACGTAACTATTTCAAACTTAGGATTTTTAATGAATTCTATTTAAAATTATGTAAGATTTCTCCTTTAAACTACAGTTTCTAGTTAGACTTAACCTAAATATTTCGGATTAAAACACAATATTTTAATTCTGATTTTATTACCACTTTGACTGCAAAGAAAAAGTGGTATAGCGTTTGGTACGGTGTCTGTAACATTTACAAAAAAAAAATTGTGTATAGAAATCCTTTATGATGACGAATCTGAACTTAGTTTATGTGGGTGAATGGATGTGCGTCGTCAGCTCGCTCGCTCACCTGCTCGGACGGTTCAACCGACTTTAATGAAATTTTCAGGATAAATTTGTCTAGTGTTCAAGATAATCATGTGGTTTTGTTTTTTTCCAGTGATGCCAACTTTCCGAGGAACAAAATACTGAAGTTTTTAAAAATTCATTGTGTCTACATTATTTATCCGATTTTGATCAAATTTTCAGGAAAGATTTCTCTAGTGCCCACATAAATAACATAATTTTAATATAATACAGTGTTACCAACTTTCTGAGAAAAAAATTACTAAAGTTTTTAAAAATTCATTGTGGCTACATTATTTATTCGATTTTGATCAAATTTTCCTAGAAAGTTTCTTCCTGGTTTAAGTGAAAAGTGTAAACACTGCATCGCAACCTTATTGTTTTGTTATAGGTTAGTTGACACTTTGCACAATAGAACTTTAAATCAAACGCATATTCAAATCAGTAACATCCAGAATTTAAATATTTATTATGTAATAAAATAATGTAATAATAACATTTGTAACACTTTCCATTTTTAAAAAAGCTAAAAAATAGTGTTTTTTCCGCAAGCTGTCACTTTTGATCGTTGACATAAGTGCACGCAGTATTTTAGTTTCTCATTTCGCTATCAGATACCATTCAGAACATTTTAGATCCCAATAAAGCGCATCGTTACAGATAAAGATTTTATTAACATTTACGTTAAAATTTATTAATAAAGGAATCGTACCTAACTACACATGCTGCATGGAACTATCTTTTTCTTTAAAGCCATAATACCAACAAAAATATTTAGCATATAATAACATAATAATTTATTATATTCAAAGACGTGTTTTTATATTTATTTTAACTATTAACAATAAAAATAATATTGAAAACTATAACTACGTTAAAGAAATTACCCCCAAATCAAAACTGAAACAAAATTCCTATTGAATCGTATTTATTTGTAAAGAATGTAATTTTCGACAAAGCACACATAGTGTTCCGTGGGATTAGGTGTAGTGTTCCGCCAAACTTAGATATTCAGAAAAAAAAAAATAGTATCAAATATTATGTATAAAATTTCTCAATAAATTCATAAATATATGTTTTTTCAGAATTCAATTTAGTTTCATTTTTACATTGAAATGCTTTAAAATTGCAATTTTATACGTACTTTTTCAATAAACTTCTCGCGGTGTGAGGCGGATCCCCTCTCACCCCCGCACCAGCGACCATAACGTTTAGATAGGTTTTGCGTTTCGCGCAAATGTTGCACCTTCGTTCTTGATCGGTACACAATTGAAAGGGCCCCAGTAGTTCCGCCAAAAATTTTGAGATATCAAAGTGCTCCTTTATTACCAAAAGGTTAAGAACACTCGTCTCGTTGCATCCACATAAAGGTCCTCGTTGCCTGTGCAATACCTTCTATAGTTCACCAAGAACATTTTCAAAAATGTCCGCGTGCATAATTCCATTTTTAAATATCTTTCAAAAAAATAATCTCCAATTATTAGATCGCTGAAGAAACCACACTGAACGTTGAGGCTCCATTTGTTTGGGTTGTCCACTTTCCTCAACTATCGTAGATTTTCTTGATTCCAATAATGAGCGTTGTAGATATTCATTTTACCGTTACTTCTAAAGGTAACTTTGTCAGTACAAAGAATTTGATGGTAAAAGTTATGGCGCTTATTGAGAAACCAATTGCAAAATTTGTACAATTTTTAAAGTCATGACACTTGGTTGTTGATGAAGGTTAATATGATATGAATGAATGATATGAGTTGTTCGTACACAATTAGCAATACGTTGGAAAACTTTACGAGAGTGAATGTACACGTTGTGGATACATTTTAGCATAAAGATGCTCAACACCAGTAAAATTTTGGCAGTATTCTCCTAGTATTATCAGCATGTCAAACCATTCTTGTTTAGAAAAAAGCATTTTAACAAAGATTAAATAACAGCACAAAAAAAATTCAAAAATTAAAAAATCGAATAACTTTAGACAACTCAAATGATATCTCAACAACATATTAAAGGTTGGAACAATGCAATACAATTAACAGTTAGATGACAGGTAGGTACCTAATAAGATTTTTAAATCATATTAACAATATCAATAATATTTTATTGTTATTGTTTTTTTATTTATTTCCCCAACCGTAAGAGATATGAAAAAAATTCAAATAAAAAAGATTTTTTTTTAAATTCCATCTAACGATACCAAATATGACTTACTTTACTATTTTAAATTGCAAAATTGCATGCGGTTTCCGCCAATTTTGGTTTTCTCAGTAAAAATCTAGTAAGGCTAATAAATTCTTTGCATGTGCTTCAATTATTATATTTATGTTTGTAACTCCACAGCTTATTGCATTTTTAAAATAAAAAGGTGGTGTAAAATACCCTGTAAAATAGATTTGAAATCATTAATTTCTTATTAACCTAATTGATAAATTAATAGCATTCATATATTATTCAAATCAATATATAGCACGTAATTGAATTGATGTTCAAGTCATCATTGATAACTTTGTTTTTGTGGTAAACAAGTGAAAATGGCTGAATTTAAAACAATATTATTTTTCTTTTATTATATTTTAAAAATTCTAACTGTATGGCCTATTTCATTAGAAGACAATTTTATGAACAAATTATTTTTATTTTTCATTAATTTATTAAGTGTATCTTGTGCATTAAGTATTACATATTCCTCTATTATTATTGTTAGACAGTTTTATGTAAACTTATCGAATACTTATAGTGGTTTTACTCTAGTAACAAATATTCTGTATTTGATCGTTAATTTTTCTAGTATTTATTTAATAATAATTTATATATTTTATAATCGTTCTGATTTAAAATTATTAATTAATAAATTAAATAAATTTAATTTAAATTATTCGGTATTTCAAGTCATTAAAAAACTTTTCTATATCATTATTTGCATAATTTTTCAAAGCTATTTAGATATTCAAATATATGCATATTATGAAAGTTATGTTTTATATTTGTACGTTGTATATTCAGTGCCACTTTTTATATGTTTAATTCATATGTTTGTGATTTGTTTTATTTTAAGTGTTGTAAAAGATGTGTATAAAACAATCAATAAAAATGTACGTAAAAATATTGCAAATGATTGTAGGAATATGGTAGTATACCAAGTAAAATTACATTGGAAAATAACAAAAATTTGTAAAGGAATTTTATCTATATTTGAATTTGTAATTATTGTATATCTAGCATTTATAATATTTGTAATAATTAGTTTATTTAATGTGTTTTATGCGATAATCACAAATTTTGAAAAAAATATTGTATTAGATTTGTTGTCGAATACATCTTGGATTATCATTCTACTATTTTTTATAATAATGCTTCTACGCAATTACTTTTGCATTGAAAAAGAGGTAAGAGTTTTACAAATTTTTTTAAAGTATAAAGAACATTCTAATTTTTACAACGTTTATATTACATATAAGTGGTTTTGTTTGAATGGCTGTCATAGACGTATAGCATGTAAAATCAACAATATACGAAATATTTTTTCTCTAGTTAAATTTGGAGAAACTATCATTAGGAACTTTTAGATATTACAAACTAATAATAATTAAATGCAAATAAATAATTCAAATAAGTATAATTTAAAAAAAAAAACATTTTCAATTAATTATTAAACATTATTAATATTTATGGTATATTCTGGCATCTCATTATTGTATTCTGTCACGTTAGTATAATGGTTAGCATGCCATTACCTCCCAGGTTTTTTATCTTCTAATTAATTATTTAAAAAAAAAAAACATAAACTTACAAAATCTATCTCGAATGTCAAATAAAAACTTTTTAAATTGGCAAATTTATTTAAGCTGCTTTTTTCCAAAAATAATCAAACTACAAAATTTTTAACAACCTTTTTTTAAATCTTATAAAAAACTTGCCGAGTGACTTTACAAAAAAAAAAATTTACTAAGCACACAAAATAGGTTTTACACTGCATTTTTCTATTGATTTTGTTTTTTAATTAATACTTATTAGCTATAACTGCTAAGAATTTTAGACAGAAAAAATGTTTGTTATTACTTACATGGTAAAAGCAAGTAAAAGCAGCGTCAGATATACGTTTTAAATCGTTCGGCTGAAATACATTAAAAATATACAAAAATAATTATGTAATAATAATGCTTTATTCCCCAACAACATAACTCATTTAGATAACAAATTAATTAACAAATAAAATATTTATATATAATAGTAAGTATATCTTTAATATACAAACATTTTAAGTAAAAAAAACACTTAATAGTAATTAAAATAAAAAAAAACAAAATAAAATTAAATAACTTACATAGAATTTCAACGAACAAGCTGTTTAATAATTACAAATATAAATTAATTTGAAATTTACTGTAGTGTGACTTTTAAAAAATTATGGAAGAAGTCAGTAGTATTTTTATTATTATTATTACACACCGTATAAATTGGATTTTTTTTGACATATTTAGTAAATGTAGAAACTAAATAGGGACCTAAATGTTATGCGAGGTACACATAAATTTATTTTACCTAGTAATTGTGCATTATCAAGTTTATTATTTAATAATTTATACAAAATCGATAGTGATATTTTAAGTCTACGTGCATTCAGTGAATCAAAATTATCGTTATTCAATAATATAAAATAATCAATACTTCGGTTAGGGTAAAACCTGTAAATTCTAAAAAACAAAAGTTTTAGAAATTAACGTTGTACATTTTCTAGTGCCTTGATATGTTTATTATATATTAGATAGCAAATTGTAGCACAATTTTCTAACTTGGATCTAACGAAACTATTTAATAGCGTTACAAAAATTTCTAACTATAAATCCGTATATTATGTGCACAGAATTTGTAATGTGAGTGATATGTTCATTAAATGAAAACTGTATATCAAATATAACACTTAAATTTTAAATTTTAGCCTCTCTGTTACGCACCATGTTAAAGATCAAATAATCAAATGTAATTGGTTTTAATTTACGACTATATAACACATTTTTACATTTTTTTGATATTTACAGATAAATTATTTAAGTTACACCAATTTATAATTTTATTAGTATCATTTTTCAATTGGAAGCAATTATTCACAATATTTTTTGATTGTATATTTTTAAATAATTAGCAAACAATAGTACATTTTCCTGTAAAGCAGTATTTATAAATATGGAGAATAGTGACAACCAGCGGTAGGTTCGATCCTTGTGGAAGCTGACGTTTCAAAACCTCAATAGCTAACAAATTGAATTCTATCAATTAGATAAAAACTCATTAACATAATAAAATAAGAAGATAAACCTATATATTAAAGTTTATATAGTAGAATATGAATATCAGCTTTGTCACACACTTTATGCAAGTTCCTGTAAATAATATCCATTTAATTATTATTATCCAAAGTTTCAGTAATAAATTACAACAGTTTACACAAATTAGTAACTGTTAATTTCTTTTTAAAAAAATCATGCTAAAATTTAGTTAACTTTGAATAGAGTTATAAATGGTAGTATGCCTTATGCACATATGGTAGTATAGAACAAGTAAGTAATATATAGGTATTACATTATTTTTACCACTTTGACTTCAAGGAAAATGTGGTATAGCATTTGGGACGGTGCCTGTAACATTTTCAAAAAAAAAAAAAAATTATATAGAAATCCTTCATATAGCCTCTAGATGACGAATATGAACTTAGTTTATGTAGGTGTATGGATGTGCGTCGTCAGCTCGCTCGCTCGCTCACTCGGTCGTCAGACAAAATTTTGTAACCGCAACTACTCCTAGACGGTTCAACCGATTATAATAAATTTTTTAGGATATATTTATCTAGTGCTCAAGATGGTCGTGTGGTTTTGGTTTTTTCCAGTGATGCCAATTTTCCGAAGAAAAAATTACTAAAGTTTTTAAAAATTTATTGAGGCTTCATTATATATCTGATTTTGATCAAATTTTCAGAAAAGATTTCTTTAGTGCCCACATAAATTTCATAATTTTAATAAAATACAGTGTTGCCAACTTTCCGAGAAAAAAATTACTAAAATTTTTAAAAATTTATTACGGCCAGGTTGTATAACCGATTTTGTTCAAATTTTCACAAAAGATTTTTCTGGTATCCGTATAAATTAAATAATTTTAACAAAGTACAGTGTTGCCAACTTTCTGAGAAAAAATTTACTAAAATTTTTAAAATTTTATTATGACTACGTTATTTAACCGATTTTAATCACATTTTTACTAAAGATTCTCCTGGTGTGCGCATAAACTATGCAAGTTTAACAAAATACAGTGCTGAAAACTTATCAAGAGAAAAAAATACTAAAATTTTAAAAAATTCATTGTGGCTATATTATTTTTCGGATTTTGATCAAATTTTCAGAAAAGTTTCTCCTAGTGCCCACATAAATTACAATTTTATTAAAATACGGCGTTGCCAATTTTTCGAAAAAAAAAAATTACTAATTTTCTAAAAATTTGTTATGCCCGTATTATTAATCCGATTTTAATCAAATTTTTACAGAAGATATCCTTAGCATCTATAATATTATATATTATCAAAATACAATGTTGCCAACTTTCGGTGAAAAAATTTTTTAGTCCTATTTCTTATCATTTATGTGATAATGTCAAAGTGGTCTATATATGGGTTTACCCATATACTTCTAATCTTGTTAACCAAAATACTTAGTTTACCAACAAGTCGGCCGTATATGAATGTATTTCTGTATTTTTTAATAAAAGATTATTTTATATAAAAATAATCAAAAACTACTATTAACTTATTAACTAGTAACTTTATTTTTCACGGCTAATTTAGTTATATTAATAAAGTAATAGCAACGTATCTAAACTACATATTTTTCTATTTTACAAAAATCTATTAACTTTCAACATAGGATATATTACATATTTTTTTTAATGTAAAATTCATTAAAAAATGTAAAATATATAATTTTTAATTTCTAACAATATTCTAGTCACAATTTTTATCAGTTTTAATTTGATATTTACGAAAAGGTAACCCAAAGCTTCCTTAATACGATTCCGTTTACAAATTGCAAATATTTGATTGAATTCTTGAGACATGAAAATTGTTGATAATATCAAATCAATTATCAAAAAGTTGAATTAGGTCATAAACAGTTGAACAAAAGTAAAATGTTATTAATGTGTCATATGTGAAATTTACTCCTAAACTCTATAATAAATTTAAGAATGGGATATTCTACTTTAAATTAAAAAAAGCATAGCCGAATTTTGATTAAATTGGAAATGACATCTTATTGCCAATAATCTACTTCAACTGACCATATCGGAATACCCATTTATACTAAATTTTGTGACATAATATTACATAATGTTGTTAGAATATCGATAGTGTAAGATCGTCGTGGGACAAGCTGTACAAAGAAAAAAATAACATCAATCGGTGCAAAAGCACTGAATTAAATAAAAGTTAGTTATAATATTCAAATACGGGATTTTTTCCCAAATTTCACATATTAATCAGCCATTGACTTCAGCTGTTAAGCTATTCATCAATGCCTGGCCAGTTTTTAACCGTAGACACGTGTTTCGGTCTTTTGGACCTCATCAGTACGGTGCTCTGATCGACGTACTGATGAGGTCCAAAAGACCGAAACACGTGTCTACGGTTAAAAAACTGGCCAGGCATTGATGAATAGCTTAACAGCTGAAGTCAATGGCTGATTAATATGTGAAATTTGGGAAAAAATCCCGTATTTGAATATTATGTCATTAATTTCACAAACGACAATACGAGCATTTATTTGTTCAAAGTCAAAAATACTACATTAAAAGTTAGTTACTTTAATTAATAATTTATAGTAAATTTTATAATCTAAATACTCGTTATTGTTACCTTCATACTTGCTATAATGTTTTGTTTACTCATTATTTTTGCAATTTATATTTTTCTGACGATAATGCACGTCTCGTGGGTTGAAATGTTAAATTTCTAATTATAACAGAATTGAAATAAAATGTTTTTTATTTTAATTGAATGAGTTTTGGAAGGTAGTTTTATTATATTATATAAAATTAGTTTTTCAAATATAGATAAGTTATTAAATGATTTTGTTGTAAGGTAAAGTTAGTAGTTGCTTAACTTTTTGAAATTTAGTTCGAAAAAATAGTATTTTCATGCTAGTCGCCTATGCCAACTTTCCGAATATACAATATGCTTATATTTAATAGTAATTCTAAATGTCTGAATACTGTGAAGTATTATATTTGCTAGTTTTTATTTTTATAATTTCACGACAAATGCTATTTACTCGTACTATTATTGCAAAATTAGATTTTGCTTGGAAAAATAATCAGTTTGACAATAGGTCGATTCGAGATTTGTACGTCGTGCATCAGGATGTAGAATATCGCAAATATAAAGCCGACGCGACAGTTCGTCTTTAAGTCAAAACTTATTTTATACACTACAGTTAAGTTTAATGGGCTTCTTTGCCAACGCGCCATAATGCCAATTGCAGAACTTACTGTCTCTAGTATTCTCGACTCTCGCTACTAAAATGCAAGCCGCTAATAAATAAAGTAAATTAAGTTTAATGATTAATCGCTTAGTTTTGAAACAATAATTTATCGCCATCCAGTAATTGTCATTATGTTAACAATACAACCGCATACATTTTACAAGTACTATATTTTAATCATGTTTCTTTGAGTTCTATTCAATAATATATTTATATATTATATTTAAAAATTAGTGCGTGTTTTACTGAGCTAAACTTTGAGTAGATAATCCAGTAATCAATCAAGAAATGACCAGAGATAAGTAAAATCCTAATTATTCAAAATATCGTTCCTTTGTCCCGTATGAAATAACACGAAGTTGTAGTTAGGCAAATTACTGAATTACGATTGTTATTACTATATTGTTCCCTAATTTGACAATAGCAAAATTCGAGTTGCATTGATGTAATTTTTGTAAGACCGTTGTTTTATATTGTCACAATCGATATGTTTTTATAAATGAATTTACTTCAGTTTAATTTACATCGCAAAATGCAATCGCTCTTTTATATTTGCGAACTGAAAAAAATTTGTAAAATTTATTATTTTAAGACACAGTATGTAGTAGATAAAAAAGTCGCTTTTATTACAATAGAAACATTTGTAATAATACAATATTAAATAATTAATTAATTTAAAACAATTCATAAAAAATAAACACACAAATAAACGCTTAATGTAGCACGTACGCATATAAAGAATAAGTATACATTTAAGAACAACAAAGTTTACCATTTTATGAAACATTTTTACCTGTCTTTTATAAAGTCATATAATGGAATTATTGGAATATTCTTAATAAGTGAATTTAATTATGGAAAAAAGATTTAAAGTGTTGTTTTTCCAATTAGAATTAATGAACACAAAACGCTATAGATTACTTTTTACACTATTTAGTCTGAAAAATAAATTTTAAAAATAGTTGAGGAGCAGACTTTCAAAATGCATTTTGTCCAAAATGTAAAATTTTTCGTTAGTGCTGGTATTACGTTCTATGCCCAAACACGCATCTTTTAAGACAAATTCGACATTTAAAACGCATATTGTCCCGTCTGAAATAAATATTAAGAGTTACTTGGACATTCAAAACGCGTTTTGTCCAATGGGCACGTAATGTACTTTCAGATTTAACCAAAAACGTTTTGCTTCTTTCTGAAAATTATGGAATTTGGACAAAACGCATTTTGAAAGTCTGCTCCTCAGTTGTACTCACTACGGAACCAACCGTCAGAATACTAAATAATTAAACAATAGTTTATTGCGCCATGCACGAGTGCAAAAGTTGTCTATTTTACACGTGGTGTGATCAATTCAGCATGAGGCATAGACAATGCTGTAATCATATGAGGGTTATTTTTTATATTGCTGGTTCAGAAAACATAAACAAATATTTATCATCGAAAATAGTTTTTCGTTTTTTAAAATATATTTTTTATGCATTTAAATCAATTTTCAAAGCACTTTTTCCACTTCGATTGGGATACCTCCAAAACATGCATTTTGAACGCTTCAACCGCTTTTTCTGGTGTCGGGAAACGTTGACCCCGCAGTTTATTTTTGATGTCCAAAAATAAAAAGAAATCACTAGGTACCAAATCAGGAGTATACGGCAGATGACCCATTAAATCGATGTTTTGAGTGTTCAAAAATTCACTTGTTCCAACCGATGTGTGAGAGCTTGCATTGTTATGGTTGAAAATGATTTGTCTTCGACGGTCAATTTTCCTTATTTCTCTAAAAACTTCTGGCAAACGAATGGTTGTGTTATATTCAGAATTGACCGTTCTACGTTGCACCAAAGGTACGGTTGCGTCATGTCCAGTTTTTCCAAAATATAAGGTGACCATTTGCTTCAAAGTGTTTCGTGCCTGAACAACTTTTGTTGGATTTGGCTTATCTTGCAAAACCCACATAATCGACTGTTGTTTATTTTCGGGCTCATACGCGTAGATTCATGATTTATTATCTATTGCGATGTCATAGACATATTCCAAAGCATCGCGATCGTACTTATTTGGCATTTCTTTTGACAATTTGAGCGATTGTCAAATTATGTGGAATCCAGCGAAAATAAGTCTTTTTGACAGCCAAATGTTCATGTAAATTTGAAAGTATGCTAGTTCCATTAATGCCCAAGGATACCTCAATTTCAAGATAATCACATTTATTAAAATAGATTTAAAAGAATTTGCTGATTTAACGTTCATTTACAATTAAGAAAATGTAATTTGCATGCAAAATTTACGTGTTTTCTAATCATGGTTCTAACACTACATTTTGATCTAAAATAATTAACGTTTGTACTAAAAATATGCACTTGCAATATTTAATACAAAAATAACTATAATATTTCATTGTGAATTGTTTCCGTTAATGAAATAAAATTAGTGTTTTTGTTTTCTCAGGCTGCAAAAACTGCCCTTTTAATTCACGAATTATGGAATGAACATGGAAATAATAACCAAGCAAAACCAGATGCGCAAAACGTAAGTAGATGATTTCGAAATTTGATTAATATCAATTATAATCTTTATGATCACTCGTTGAAATTTTTATTTATGAATTTAATGTTATATTGCAAGAATAAACATATATATATATATATATATATATATATATATATATATATATATATAAATACATAATTTGAATAAGGTAACAGTCGTGGATATTTAAGATTTAACATTTTTTGGAACTCAGTACGTAAACATTTCCATGACTGTCGAGTTCATCAAACTTTTTCAGTTTGTCAGCATTTTTAGTCGTCGGTCAGATTTTGATTGCATTAGTTTTTTGTTTAAGCTGCATTTTTTTGAATCCAGTTTAGTCGAAAACTAAATAATTTTATTGTAATTACGGATCGATATTCAAAATATCTACTTTAAGTTACGTCAATTAATAATATGTATTAGTCCATGTATTGCAATAATTTAAGAATCCTGTAATACATTTTATTAATTAATTTTATCTTATTATGTAAAAAAATTATATTTTTTAAGTTGTTTTCATTCTTTTTCTTTAAAACTTCAAGCAATCAACAACGTTTGTTCAAATCTATATTACCGCTCAAACTAGCCGAAATTATTTTTAGTAAAACTTATTATAGGTTGTTACAACAACTAACATCAAATGTAGACTTACTAACGCCTGTCACTGAATTGCAAATTTAACTTACAATTCAAATATTTAAAATTATATAGTGTGTTGCATTTAAAATTAAAATAAACAAGATTAGAAGTATATGGGTAAACCCATATATAGACTACTTTGACATTTCTCGTAAAGTTGACAACACTGTATTTTAATAATATTATAATTTATGTGGGAAATAGGAGATACTTTTCTGAAAATTTGATCAAAATCGAATAAATAATGTAGCCACAATGAATTTTTAAAATATTTTGTGATTTTTTTTCTCGATAAGTTGGCAACACTGTATTTTGTTAAAATTGAATAATTTATTTAGGCACTAGGAAAAACTTTTATAAAAATTTGATTAAAATCGGTTAAACAAAATAGCCATAATAAAATTTTTAAAATTTTAGTAATTTTTTTCTCGGAAAGTTGGCAACACTGAATATTAATAAAATTATGTAATTAGTGGGAGCATTAAGAAAATCTTTTCTGAAAATTTGTTCAAAATCGGATAAATAACGTATCCAATATGAATTTTTAAAAATTTAGTAATTTTTTTCTCAGAAAGTTGGCATCACTGGAAAAAAACAAAACCACATGATCATCATGGGTACTAGACAAATTTATCCTGAAAATTTCATTAAAATTGGTTGGACCGTCTAGGAGGAGTTGCGGCCACAAAATTTTGACTTACGAGCGAGCGAGCGAGCGAGTTGACGACGCACATCCATACACCAACATAAACTAAGTTCAGATTCGTCATCTACAGGCTATATGAAGGATTTCTATACATTTTTTTTTTTTTTTTGAAAATGTTACATACACCGTACCAAACGCTATACTACTTTTCCTTGCAGAAATAATATTAATTTTAAATATATTATTCTGTGACAGCTGTACATAGTTTATCCCTGCAAAATATATTTATATAAAAAGTTATCACGGGCGGCCTTAGTTCTTTGCACACACAGAATATTATATCATATTTTAAATTTGTTTGCGTAAATTTTCGCTGAAAAACAAACGTAGACTCTTCTTCTCCAGACAAAAAAGTATCTAAATTAATTAGCAATCTTTTTACAACTTTGACTGCAAGGAAAAAGTGGTATAGTGTTTGGTACATTAAAAAAATTTTTTTTTATAGAAATTCTTTATATAGTCTCTAGATGACGAATCTGAACTTAGTTTAAGTGGGTGTATGAATGTGCGTCCTCAGCTCGCTCGCTCGGTCGTCAGGAAAAATTTTGTGATCGTAACTTCTCCTAGACGGTTCAATCGATTTTAATGAAATTTTCAAGATAAATTTGTCAAGTGCCCAAGATGGTCAGGTGGTTTTGGTTTTCTCCAGTGATGCCAACTTTCCGAAAACAAAATTAATAAAAATTTTCAAAATTTATTGAAGCTACATTATATATCCGAATTTGATTAAATTTTCAGAAAAGATTTCGATAGTGCCCACATATATTTCGTAATTTTAATAAAATACAGTGATGCCAACTTTCCGAAAAAAAATTACAACATTTTTAAAAATTATTTACGGCCATGTTGTTAACCGATTTCGTTCAAATTTTCACAAAAGATTTTGCTGGTATCTATATAAATTAGATAATTTGATCAAAATACAGTGTTGCCAACTTTCTGAGAAAAAAATTACTAAAATTTTTAAAAATTTATTATGACTACGTTATTTTAATCAAATTTTCACTAAAGATTCTCCTGGTGGCCGCATAAATTATGCAATTTTAACAAACTACAGTGTTGTCAACTTATCGAGAAAAAATTACTAAAATTTAACAAAAATTATTGTGGCTACATTATTTATCCGATTTTGATCAAATTTTCAGAAAAGTTTCTCTTAGTGCCCACATATATTATAATTTTATTAAAATACGGTGTTACCAACTTTCCGAGAAAAAATTTAATAATTTTCTAAAAATTTGTTATGCCCGCATTATTTTTCCGATTTTAATCAAATTTTTAGAGAAGATACCTTTAGCGCCTATAATATTATATATTAGCAAAATACAACTTTTGGTGAAAAAATTTTTTATTCCTATTTCTTATCATTTATGTGATAATGTCAAAGTGGTCTATATATGGGTTTAACAATATACTTCTAATCTTGTTGTTTATATGTTTAATTATTACTAAAATTTAATTTAAAAATACATAGAATATATAAAATTAAATTTGTATTTTAATTCAAATATTTTATAATTTTTAATAAAACGCAACACTGCTAAATTAACAAATATGTCACATTTCAGCGCGCGGTAGCCGAGCGTGTTAAACTGCTAGCTATTAGCGAATATGATACTGCAAACCATAGTTTGATTTCGCTGGCCAGCGTTTTTGTTCGTCGTAAAAAAAAATAATCAATCATCAATCACTTCATTCTTGCAGTTTAAGCACTTCTGAAGCTGTAGTATCAAACATGAAAATGATGACGTCACATTTCAGTCAACAAACTGTTTTCAAGAAAATTATTTATAAAAAAATTTAAGATTTTGTAATAATTTTTTAAAAAATTTATAACACTTAAGATGGACTTATGCAGTCCGACTTACATTAACTTATATTAACACTTACACTAACATAAATTATAAAACTAAAAAAAAGCTATTATACAGATTTATTACGCTTTATTACGCTTTATTACGCTATTAAATAATGTAAAGCAAACCGTATCAAAATACACTAAGATCAATACAAAACACAGTTAAATTGCTTAGAAAATAATAACATACAGTTGCATATGATTATTACAAAATTATACAAAAATTCAAGAGAAATGAAATATTTTGAATACAACCCTGGCGTAGCTCCGTTTGTCGCTTGACGATGAGCCGACGTCAGATATATTGTTGAAGGCCGCTCAGCTGAGCCGGCCGGTGAACTGTGAGCGCTGGCCGTATGGCGAACACACGCACACACACTCAGCACGGTACGCGCACTAACACAATCACCACTCTACTGCGCGTGGGCGCAGACACGAAAACTGGTAGCTAAATTGGCGATCACGACACTGATCACACAATAATCGTTGCTTGCAGAAACACTTGAACACAATAAGATGATTTCTAGCAGTAGTAGGATACTGCATGTAGAAATATAACTTGAATACCGCAATGGCGGCTTGAATGTAGCATTAGCATAGATGCTTGTACCAAACGCAAAACGAGCTTTTCTTGCCGCGTTGATAACTAACAACACTTTTCACAATGTTCACTTCTTGAAAAGAAAGTGAACTAAACAATTCGATATCTACTATTTATAGAATATCGAAGTATGAACGCTCATCGCAGATAACGATGGCGCGTGCCTTAGGCATTGATGCGTCTCGCTTTGTTGCGAGGCATAAACCAACTGTACCACAACCTTCACGGCTTGTAAGGCCAGTGAATTAAATGACTGATACACAATGTTCACTTCTTGTGAAGAAAGTGAACTAAACGATTCGATATCTACCGTTTATAGAATATCGAAGTATACACAAACATTACAAATCACAATGGCTTGTGCATAGTAGCAACGTCTTGTTCCGTTGCGAGTCGTAAGTCAACTCTACCACAATATTCACGGCTTGTAAGGCACGTGAATTAAACGAATGATTTACAATGTTCACTTCTTTTAAAGCAAGTGAACTAAACGATTCGATATCTAACCGTTTGTAGAATACCGAAATATGCACGCGCACATCACAAATTACAATGGTTTGTCCACTGTAGGCACGCACATTTACAAATCACAATGGCTTGTCCACTGTAGCAGCGCGACTAGCGACGCTGCGAGCCGGCACCATGCGTCTCGCCTCATTGCGAGCTGGCACACAACTGTACAACAATATTCACTGCTTGTAAGACAAGTGAATTGAACGAATTGATATCTATTGGTCGTAGAATATCGAAGTAAACGCGCACATCACAAATCAAGATGGCGCGTACAAAAGCAACGCGACTAGGGCGCTGCGAGCCGGCACTGGTTACGTCTTGCCTCGATGCAAGCTAGTACTCGACTGAATAATCTCAAACCGGACGGGTGTTCACTAGCCATTATTCTCGAGGCCTGGATAGTCTCAAACCCAGACCAGTACTAACCGCGCGTAACTAACAATATTTAAACTCTGTCTGTTCATACATTCACGCAAACACTATGTCCTAAACAATTTTAGTCACATATTATTAAACCGATTATTTAAAGAACATTTAGTTTGACGTACTAGCTGGATTATAATTCGACTAAAGTTTTAATTATTTATTATTAGTTCTAAAAGATATATTAATATTTTTTCTTCAAACGTATTATAATATTAATATAATCTTACCATGTTGCCTATGTGGAAAAAGGCCATTATGTTACTAGTACAATAATAGCATTATTATACAGCGATAGTTACTATATACATTACTGGTGGCAGCATAAAACATAACTACAAAGTTAAGTGTTTTTAATCTGATAATTTCGGTGACATATTAAAAACTGTTACATTAGATTAAGTTAATTGGCAATTGCATTGTTTATTTTTGCTTAACTTTTAATTAGATTATTGAAAATGTATGAAGAAATACAAGAAATGTAATACACAACATCTAGGGTGATCAGAAACTGCATATTCGACCAAGTAAGTGTCTTTAATTTGATATCTCTGACGTTATACTGAAATTTATTGATTCAAGTTAAGTTAGTTGATCATTAAATTATTTCTTTTTGCTTGAATTAGAAATTGATTATTGAAAATGTGTGATAAAATACAAGAAATTCAATGTATATCGCCAAATTTATCAGAAATTATATGTCAATTAAAGAAAAATTAATTCTCACAAATTCCGTAACAAAAGTAAATAATATATACATATACATACTATTCTACAACTTTTAATGTGGGGTTAAGGTTAACATAGTAAAAATATTTCAGAACTCATTATATTAATATGAGAAGGCTTTAAGATTAAGTTCTGTATAAATTTTAATTAAAATTGGACGTTTTGACGTACTCTACCTACATCATCAGAAAAATTTATGTAAATGGCATATACAATAAATAAACAAATTACTAAATAGGTAATAACAGTTATAATGTTAAAGTTACCTGGCATATATTTTTATTTATATTTCGTTTCGTTTCGTTTAGAACACTTACAGAAAAAATTGAAATAGGAAGCTCCTTCCGTGCTTTGTGCAGATTGTAAGGCCTTGGTTTTGTCTATACAATAAATACCTGCGCTCAACAAAAAAAGAACTTTCTATTTCGATAATCATCGCTTTAAATACTATTATTTTTAAAATATTTTACAAATGATCTGAAATTCAATAGCTTCGTATGAGTATAATATTGTATGAATTTAAATTTTAAATTAAACGTATTCAAAATAGATAATAAAAGTTGCAAGTAAATAATTTTATTTTGAAAGATTTCTACATTACGTTACAAACTACATTATTTTTACATAAAAACTAAAACTACAGTGTGCTATTATTTTATGATTAATTTTACGACGTCTGAAAATAATAATTTCCTGTAGCCCTGAAACAAGAACATTTATTATGTACACAATTTTAAATATAATATCTATGCACTGTATTTTTTCCACTCGGGTCACTATTGTAGCCGACGAGCGATATGGATACTTACTTTGGTGTTGTCCAATAACCCATAGTTTCTTCTCCATCGACTGGATAAGCTGATGGATTTGATATAGAATTGATAAAATATTTCAATGAGGCTACGTGACTGCAAATGGCTGAAAAAATAATTGTATCTATGTAAAATTCACACATAAATACAGCAAAATAATTCATAATAATGATAACTGTAATAACAAATTGGTTAAATATTAACAGTCATATTTACTGAATGTTTTCTTTAAAGATGCTGTTTCACAATTTATTATTTAATGTATGCATAAAACGATATCTAAATCAATGAGTTAACTAGGCAATTAAATTCTCTTTCAAGCGTCTCATTAATTGGTTAGTGGTTAACAATGTTTTACGTAACCAACCCAAAATGTTACGCATAATAACGGATGAAATTATTTTTTAAATGTTTACAATAACGTGCAAAAATTTGTTTATTAGTTCAAATTTTTAAACCAGTCCGTCAAATAAAAATAAATCTGAGAAATATTTTAAATACTAAAAATGGTAACAAGAATATAGTTAGCAAACACCAATTTTTGATGTGTTATAAAGTCTGTCATTTTTTACAAGAATTTTCAATAAAATGTAAACAATTTTGTTGCTGTTTCTTGTAAAATTGATTCTATAAACTGATGATAAACATACAATCCGGCCTAAGGGAAGAACATCCTGGTTGAATTCGAATTCCTTTGTTTGGCCAGAAGTCAGCTGTACCACATGGCAATGGATAGCCATAACCACCTGCATCAGAATGAATTACTTCGACAAATAAAGCATCAGTGGCTTGCAGATTAGGACCAATTGTAAATAATGGCCCAGCAGGGTCTAGACCTGGAAAAAATAATGTTTTTTATAATTTTATATAAGTATATATATATATATATATATATATATATATATATATATATATACAGTATGGAAATTAAGTAAGGAATAAATTCATTAATTCCGTTGATATTAATTTTTTGGTAAAAATTTCGAAGGGTTATAGCGATTTTGACTACAGGAGTATTTACAGCCTATTTTCAGTTTATGTCATTTTTTTTCATGTTATGACGTCATCAACTTTCTTTTTAAATAACAACCTATATTTTTTATTATTGATTTTGGTAGTACTTTTTATTCCGTTTCCAACCATATAAAATTTTCAATATGTTACATTTGAAAAAAATTGAGCAAAATAGTCTTAAATTTCAAATATTAAAAATTAATTAAATTAGCAAAATGAATTTAGTTATCGGTGTATAAAACAAAAAAACATTAACTACAACTGTCAAAATTATTATTATTTTGCTTTTTCTCTGGTTTTCGCTCAATTGTATAATTTTTATTAATAAAATAGTTATTTTAATTTGGAAAAAGCAAAATAATAACACTTATTTTATTGTGACATTTATAAATTACATAATTGCAAAATTAAAAAAAAAACGATGACGTCATAACATAAAAAACAAATGACATAAGCAACTGAAAATAGGCTGAAAATATTCGCTATAATCAAAATCGCTATACTCTTTCAATATTTTTTACTAAAAAATTAATATCAACGGAATTAATGAATTTATTCCTTACTTAATTTCCACACTGTATACATATATACAGAGACTACATAAATTCTTGTAACCCACATTACCAAATTTTAAATTTACAATTCAAATTTATCATTGTTAGCTTGGTGAACGTTTGACCGAAATATCTCTGACAGTTACAAGCTAATTTACATAGGCGTCCGTTTAGCATAGATTTATTACAATAATTTTTTTCAGAAATCCGAAATGTTTAGCGATTAAGATAGAATGTCAAAAAGGTACTTTTTAAATTAAGGTTATTTATTTTTATATATATTTTGAAGGACTGTGACAGGAACAAGTTGTACAAAAATAAATAAAGTTTGACCTTATCTGACATTCTTATTTACAAGATGGCTGTTCCTCAAAAAATTGACAACATGTGACTGCGCTCGCTAAGTTTTTTCCAAAATTAATTTCAATATGTAATCTTCAAATTGAAAACTAGAATTATATTAATCAGTTATTTAAATCATGCAAAAAATGAACTTATCAAGAAGCTAAATAAATTACGAAATTATTTTTTATGTAATATGACGCACATTTTATAAATGTATCGACTTAACTAAACCAAAAAGGTATGATTTTATTGTTAATTCACAACTTTTGTATTTATATTTTATATGTTTTGTTGTTGCTTATAATTGTATTTTTTATCAAAAATTAGCTACTGAAGATGACTGCCCATGTAGGAGCCGAAACGTCTAGTTTTAATTTTTAAAAAACAATTTTTTAAAAAATAAATTTACAAATAATAAGGAGGTTATTTGTTATTTATTTTTGTACAACTTGTTCCTGTCACAGTCCTTCAAAATATATATAAATTTCCAAGAAACCAAAATTAAAGAAAGTTATTTATTTTTGTTTTATTTGTAGATTGATTTTATAAGATTAGTTTTTCGTTATATAAAATATCTTAATCTTTATATGTAATTACACAAATACATTGCTGTACAAGTTAAATAATTGGTTTTTTAATTTACCAAGAATACGAGGTAATTTTGAATCAAGTCCTTTAGCAACTAAACCAGCTAGTTGACCGCCAAGGCTTAATCCAATAAATTGTGTGTTGCTTAAACAATTGCATTGACTGAAGAATCCATTAAAAAAATTTTGAAGTGGTTGAGCTATAAAATAAATAAAAATACAAAAATTAAATATTCATAATTATTAAAAAAAATCAAATAAACAAAAAATAGAATAAATTACGAGGAGCAAAAAGCGAATTTTATTTTGTTTAATTCAGATACTTGAGGCCGAAGCAAGAGCAATTTGGGCCAAACATAAAAAAAGCATTCTGCTCCGAGTGACATATACCAAATTTTCTTCAAGCGTTCTTACCGAAACTAAACAAAAATATATAAAAATAAATATGTAGCAAGTAACTGTAACCTTACTAAAAGTTGTAAAAAACAATATATATATATACACACACATATATATATATATATATATATATATATATATATATATATAATACTGGGTGTTCGTTCCTTAAGTTCGTATGCGCGTATAACGTGCAGTTTCGATAATTTGCGATATACTTCTTTCTCGAGTAAAATTTGGAAAAATACTTAAAGTACTTTTTGATGGGGCATAGAAAGTTTAGTCTTAATTTATTAACATATGCCGTTTGGGCAATAGATTTTTATTTATTTTTTTTTGATTTTTGGTTTTTATTTATTTTTTTCTGAAAAACTATGAAGTGCAAGCAAATAAGCGTGGTATGGAAAAATGCGGAATAAGGAATACTATAACGTGGTGAAAAAACTATTATACTAGGATGCATCGTTTAGTAGAAAAAAATTAAAAACTGAATTTTTGCAAAATTCTCAAGGTGGTAGCCTTGGGATTTTTTTAAAATAATATTTTTGTCAACATTTGCTCAAAAAAATTCAAAATATTTATTAAAATAGAGAAAAAATTAGCTACATAATAGCTAAGTATCTTTTTTCTCGTTCTCATGGTGATTTGACTGGAAAATTACAATTTTTGCTTTTTATTTTCTTTTTTCTTTCCTGCCAAAGCAGAATGAGTAAGAGAAAAAAGTTACTTAGTTATTATGTAACTAATTTTTTTCTCTATTTCACTGAATTTTTCAAATTTTTTTGAACAAATTTTAAAAAAAGTTTTATTTTGTAAAATTCTTGAGGGTACCCTCTTGCGAATTTTTCAAAAATTCAGTTTTTAATTTTTTTCTACTAAACGATGCATCCTAGAATAATAGTTTCTTTACTCTATTATAGTACTCCTTACTTCACACTTTTCCATACCACTCTTATTTTCCTACACCTAATAGTTTTTCAGAAAAAAAATTAAAACCAAAAAATCAAAAAAAAAATCTACTGCACAAACGGCATATGCTAGTAAATTAAAACTAAAACCAAATTATAGAATTTTTTATGCCCTATCGAAAAGTACTCCAAATATTTCTCCGAATTTAACTTGAGAAAGAAGTATATCGCATATTATCGAAACTGCATGTTGAACGGCCATACGAACTTGACGAGCAAACACCCGGTATATATATATATATATATATACATATATATATATATATATATATATATATATATATATATATATATTTATACATATATATAGATATATATATATATATATATATATATTTATACATATATATATAGATATATATACATATATATATATATATATATATATATATATATATATATATATATATATATTTATACATATTTATATATATAATTATTAAGTAAGTGTAACTGCCGTGTAAATATTCAAGATTTGATAAAAAATATCCTTTATTAAATTTTGTATACAAATTTACTGGATACAGGCCGTGAAAGCCTGAAGATTACTATTGTCATTTATTGAAATTTGTCGTATTCGCATTGACTAAGTATTGTATTTTACTGTTCAGTTTTGATTGAAAACAAGATCATAATATTGCTATGAAATTCAGGTATTGATTTATCTTGCACGATCAATATAAAAGTAAAGTAAATTTTTAAACATTCTGTGGATGACAAATTTAAACATTTATGTCGATGTTAAAATTATTATGAATTAAAATAAACTTACACATGCAAGTGACATTAAATACTGATGCAGCATAAGAAGCAAGTAAAGTTACGGGCGTAATTAATGTTTCATTTGTCCATTTCTGAGCTACAAGTCCATATGCAACAACAATTATATTTACATGTTGTGAAAGTAATGCTGTAAGAAAAAAATTCAAGGTTCACAGGATATTTTGTTACGGGCAAGCTGTATTATTTCATAAAATTCATAGTATCAAGGAAATGAAATTTTGAGGCAATAAGTTTTCTTAACCATGGTTTATAATTATATATTTTACTATTAACTTATTTATTGCTATTATTTGACTATTTTCATAGTGTTAATAAAGTAAAAATTACTTTCTGCATTGTGCGTTTTACACTACCATTAATAATTATTAAGACAATTAATATTATACAAAAATATGAATGTCTTAGAATTCTCAGATGAGTGAAATTTCGAATCAATTGTTTTTATTATTTACTAATATGCTAGAAAAAAATACTATTGACTTAGGTAAAGAAAATTAATTAATTGAAAATAATTTTACGTTTTAAAGCTATTAGTAAAAAAATATCTTCAGTCAAAACATACGTGGTACAAGCATAGCTGGACTTGAATTTGGCTGTGAATCTATCAGCAATGGATTTTCTGTCCAACCATGAAAATAAAATATAGTTGGTACGGTTAGATCAAATGTAGTTTCTTCTAATATTAAAGTTGCGTTTTCAAACGAAAATATTTTATAATCATTGACAGTTGGTCTGCAAAATAAAATTATTCAAAAATATATCTTGGAAAAAATAACTGTGCGTATAAAGCTACGTTGACACGAAGCGTGTACTAGTAAATATTATGGCAGCGTGAAAGTGTTTGCTGTTTACACTGCATCTTTTAATCCTGTACATGAAGAAGATAATTATCAGTTGTGTTGTATTTTAGACAGAAAGAAATAATTATTACATAAAATTACTTCATCTTTATAATATTATTCTAAAAATCTAATTGTACTCATTTTGCTTAGTTTCAAATACACACAAAATTTATATACCGGGTGTTCGTTCGTCAAGTTCGTATGGGCGTTTAACATGTAGTTTCGATAAATTGCGATGTACTACTTTCTCGAGTAAAATTCGAAGAAATATTTAGAATACTTTTCGATTGGACGTAAAAGGTTCTATTATCTGGTTTTAGCTTTAATTTGCTAGCATGTGCCGTTTGGGCGCTAGAATTTTTTTTTGATTTTTTGGTTTTTATTTTTTTTATCAAAAACTATGAGGTGTAGGAAAATAAGCATGACATGGAAAAATGCGGAATAATGAGTACGATAATTGAGTGAAAAAACCATTATTCTACGATGAATCGTTTAGTAGAAAAACATTAAAAACTAAATTTTTGAAAATTTGACAAGGGGGACCCTTGGGATTTTTTCAAAATAAAACTTTTTTCAAAATTTGCTCAAAAAAATCTGAAAAAATTCAGTAACATAGAGAAAAAAATTAGCTATATAATAGCTAAGTAACTTTTTTCTCTACCTCATTTTGGTTTGGCATGAAAAATTATTGAAAATTCTAAAATGTTTTTTAGAATTTTTAATAATTTTTCCTGCAAAATAAGTATAAATTAGAGAAAAAAGTTACTTATCTATTATATAGCTAAATTTTTTCTCTATGTTACTGAATTTTTTCAGATTTTTTTGAGCAAATTTTGAAAAAAGTCATATTTTGAAAAAATCGTAAGGGTTCCCCCCTTGTCAAATTTTCAAAAATTCAGTTTTTAATTTTTTTCTACTAAACGATGCATTGTAGAATAATGGTTTTTTTTACTGAATTATCGTACTCATTATTCCGCATTTTTCCATGCCATGCTTATTTTCCTACATCTCATAGTTTTTGAGAAAAAAAATAAAAACCAAAAAATTATCAAAAAATTCTAGCGCCCAAACGGCACATGCTAGTAAATTGAAACTAAAACCAAATAATAGAACCTTTTATGTCCTATCGAAAAGTATTCTAAGTATTTCTTCGAATTTTACTCGAGAAAGTAGTATATCGCAATTTATCGAAATTACATGTTAAACGCCCATACGAACTTGACGAACGGACACCCGGTATATATACATATATATATATATATATATATATATATGTACTACAAGACCTGATTAGAACAGCTGACAAATCAACAAAGCCAGGGCCGGATTTACGTGCAAGCGGAACAAGCACGTGCTTGTGGTCCCCAACCCAAGGAGGCTCCCGGTCAACCTTTTCTTAATTTTTTTTAATTTTTTTTTTAAGAAAGTTCTCTACACTTGATACATTTTTTTAAAGTAGAGATAGGGGCCCCATCCCTACTTCGTGCTTGGTGCCCGGCAAACTGTAAATCCGGCCCTGGACAGAGCGCATGCGTACGCTTCGGTTTACGCTTTAAAATAAAATAAGTTTTATCCCCTCACTCCGGTGAAAAATCAGATTCGTGAGCGCCGACCAGCCCCGTGCAACTTCCTATGCTTTCAATGATTGTACCTTGTCACGGTCTGTCTACGAATTTGGGGCGGCGCCACCTATGCACTGGTCTTGTTTACAGTGCCGTTCTAACCTGAAATGTTCCATGCAGGCTGTGACAGCAGTTCTAAGTGACAGCAAAAATGCGGTGTATTGCATTAAGTAAAGTCTTAAAAAAAATTAATTAATTGTTAAAATATTTCAGTTGTAATTTTATGCAAATAATGATTTAATAAACATGTATTTGTTATTAAAAAGTACAATACGGAAACACACCGAAAAGATTGGCCGGACCAGTATACTAGTGGCGCCGCGCCGTAGACAAATCGTGACACGCTGAACCTCACAGTTGCATAGGGCTGGCGCCAGTGACCTCTAGATATATAAATGGACAGGAAAGTATGCGTAGATTTGTGTCACATACAAATTGTATGCAACCAGCATAACTGGATGGTTAGCTATCTCTTTCTATTGTTCACTGATTACGGCCACAATAAAACTTAAGCATGCGCAGATGTGGTATTAGAAAGAGTAAGCATGTGGAAAACCAAAAAGGATAGCTAACCATCCATGACAGTTCGTTGTACCAGCCCCTTATGTGTTAAAAGTATAGGAGTTTCCCGTCCATTTATATCTTGGGGTCACTGGCTGGCGCCGACGTTACATGCATATTGTACGCGTTGCTGGTTCACAAGAAGCGTAAAGTCTGAAAGCTTAGATCACATGCGTCGTTAGCGCCACGTGTCAACGTAGTTTTAAGATTAGATGCGCAGTAACAATTTGAGATGAAGGCAAAGGAAACCTGATTTATTATTAGCTCTGAGTGGCCAACTGAGATGGCAGAACACCGGAACATTTTCCGGTAGGCTGGTAGCAAAAGAGGCCGCGCCGCGGAGCCGTTATTTGCACCTTGAACTATTAAATTATTTTGTATTTATTTTCAAAATTATTTGACATAACATATTTTATGGCTGTGTGTCGCCAAATCTCAATAAAATGTATTCCTAGGTTTTTTCGAAGTATTTTTTAGTAAGAGTTTCGCTTTGTCTATCTATATGTATAGAATATAATACTGCGAGTTAAAAAATTATAATAATTCTAATTTTTCTGTTGTAAATATCAATTGAAACAAATATCACTACGTCATTTAGCATGTTTGAAATTAGAAGTATGCAAAATAAATAGTTATAATTTTTACAAGAAATCTATAACATTAAATGAACTATTTTATATAATATAATTTCTATAACAGAGCACATAGTAATATTTTAGCATATAAATTTATTTTCTTCTATATAAAAAGCATGTGACATTAGTTTTCTTAAATAAAAAAATTATTATCTCTAGACAATTTGCATTTTTTTTTTGCATATGGTAATAAAAAACTATATTTTAATCACTTAAGGTAATATACAACAATAATAAATAAAATTAGAAAAAATGCTCCAGGAATAAGTACATATTGAAATGGATTGGAATAGCTCGTTATTCATAACCTTTTATGCAAAAATTTATAAATAATATATTTCTATGTACTTAAAAAAAATTATTTTAATTTTTCTTTTGTTGAGACCGGTATATTAGAATTTTCCTGGGCTGGTTAAATTTGCCAGTCTGCTACTGTTATATATACATTTATTTATATTTACATTTATAAGTTATATCTTTTTTTGTCCAATATCGTTTCTAGTACCGGTCATGTTAGTCATTTCTATTGAGCAAAATGTTGTTAAAATATATTTTGTGTTTGATTAAAAAAAATCTAGATTAAGATCAAGATCTGTACAATTAATATGTTGTAGATTAGAAATCAGATTATAGATCAATTTTTTTTTTCGGTTCTTTTTTAGATGAGATTAAGAATTTTGATCTTTTTTTAGATCAAGCAGAAGATATTTTTTTTAAATATTTTTTAATTACTTTATAACAAAAAGTTAACAAGGTTCCAAAATAATTAATTAATTAAAAAATCGGTAATTTTATTGCATTTTTATTTTAATTAAAATAATTTTTTTTAGTTTAAAAAACAAAATTTGCAAATCAAATTATTTATTAATATAATTAGTTCGAATTTGACATCTCTAGCGCGTGGGTCAAATATCAGTTCCCTAGTGTTTGAATTTTTTTCATGTATTTTTTTAAAAATAATAATGATTCAAATCTATTTTCTGTCAAATTACAATGTCTAGGGCCTAATATTTGTTTCACACCACTAAATTGTCGTTCTACTGAAGCAGATGAGGTCATTGAGGTGTTAAATTTTAAAATATTTGTTGTATTATATCAAAATAAAGAAAGCTTTAGAATTAAGTTCTGTACAGTTTTCTATTTAGATTCATTTAATTAATTATTTTTGTTTTTTTTTTAATTTATAAATTTTTTAATTTAGTTACTTTGTTCTTTGTTACCTAGTAACTTGTATCTATGTTTTGTTTGTTTATTATTTATGTCATTTGTATATTTTGTCCTGATGATGATATATTATTATTTTAAATAAAACATATACAGAACTTAATTTTAAAGTTTTTTATTTTAATATAATATTCTAAAATTTTTTTTCCATGTTCAATTATATAATTTGAAGTAACCAGGTCTAATGTTTTTATTTTACTTTCTAATACTGTATTACATTTACTATAGTACAACTTTTAACTTTAATATTTACATTTGTATCTGTATTTTTTAACTGTTAAGAAATATGTGCTTGTATGATCTTTTTCTCCAGATCATTGATAATTTGTATATGATCTAAATCAAGATCTGTAAAGATAAAATGATTTAGATCAGATCAAAGATTTTACATCTTCATCTAGATTAGTCATAATTTTGTTTTTATATATTTGATAATTAATTTGCCATAATTTTATTTAAATTTATCATCTGTTATGCAATCTATTGTGTTGTTTGTGCTGTAAATATCTAGAATAAATATAAAATCATATACTAGAGAATTAAAATGTTTTGTCTAATGTTTTTCATTCTATGTATATCTCAAGTACAGTTATTTTTGTCAAATCCTACAAACACGTATTTTTCTGGTTTGCATATAGAAAATTAAAATAATTTGATATTTCAGAGCAAAGCTAAAGTTAATATCGTTTGTTGCATTTTGCAGACTAGTTTTAATGTATACATTTTTTGTTTTTGTTTTTGGAATAGTTATGCTAGTTAGTTTCTAAAATGTTTAACTAATTTAAACCATAATTAAAATTTAACTATATATATATATATATATATATATATATATATATATATATATACTGACTAATATTTAAAACCGCAAACTGAATCAAACTTTACAGCAATTTGTGGCCTTAGTAGTAGTAGTAGTGGCTTTGTGTCATTGTGTCTATTAGTACTTTACTTATATTATGCTTATATAACAACATATTTAACATTATGCATAATTTACTGAAGCACAAAAAACTGTAAGATAATAATAATAATACTTTATTTATACTGGAAATATTATTAAATATACAGAAAATACCCAATTACATAATTACAGTGATATTGCATTTACAAATTGATTTTTCAAATATTTCTTAATACAACAAAAAATATCAATACATTAATTTGAAGTGCAGACTTTATTGCCTAATAAAATAACAAAAATATTTATAAACTACATTGGCTTTGAAATTAATTAATTTCAAAGTAACATTTCTATAATTGACATATTTGTATGGTTTATTATTTTAGCATATAAAAATGTATTTTATGAAAAAGGATTTTAATATACCAACACTAAAATTTTTAATACATTATCTAAGTATTCAGGAATGAAATTAAAAAATTAAATAAATAATTTGCTTATTTGCGAGGCATATTATCCTGCACTAAATATTTAAACAAAACAACTTTATTTATTAAATATATAAATGTAATTTTAAAATTGAGTTTAAAATAACTATGAAAATAATAATTTTAGTTCATCTTGATTAAAAAACTTTTTTTCTTTAATAAAATTTTTAATTGTTTTAATTATTACATAGACAAATCAGTGTCCGGCAATATTGTTTTCTTTAATATTTCAAATACCAAAGTGTATTTAATGAAATTTAATTATTTCAGCAAGCCTTCAACCAACATGCATACATAATCCTAATCACAGATTAACAAGCTTATTTAATAGTATATAGACTGCTATATGGATTAGTGTATTTTTAAATAAAAACAGAAAATTCTTACCCAGGATAATACATAAAATAAATATGTGGCGTTAATGTATCAGGATCACAATGAGATTTGACGTTAACAATTAAAAATGTAAAAATACAACTTATAATTATATGAGGCATCTTGCAATTTTAAAAATAAAACTTTAGTAAACAGTAAAAATAAACAAGCTGATTCAAATACATATAAATCTCATACTTTTATACTATTACTTATTCCACAAAAACTTGTTATAAAAATGAAAAATTATGTAATAAATGCAATGTGACACATTGAATTGAGAAATTCATAAAAATTGCAGTTTGCATTACACTTAACATTTTTATGAATAATATGATAATAACATATTATTATATAAAAAAAAATTAATATATATATATAAATATATATATATATATATATATATATATATTTAACATTTTTCCATTAAATTGAAAAAATATATGCATATTCTACATTTATTAAATATCATATTATGAATAATTTGTGAATATGATGTTATCGACAAAATCTCAATATCATGAACATATACTCGTAATTAGATCATTAAATATTTATATAAAAATTTATTTTCAATATCAAATATTCCAATAAAAATAATATTAAACACATATTAAATATACACGTGTTCATAAACTATCTCGATTTAAACCACGGTATCATTTATTTGACAATAAAATTACAGCATTTACTTTGAGAGGTATGTAATATTTAAATCAACATATAAGTGAAAATGGTGTTTTTGATTTTTTGGTATTTTTTATTTTTTGAGAAATGAGAAATCAAATTGAATTTCTCGAGTTAATTTATTAATAATTTTAATTAATAGTTAATAATTCTCGACACAATTAAATTATAAATATTTTTTTATGACAAAATTACTTATATAGATTTCTATAATATAGAAATGCATGATTATTGGAAACATTCTCACATAAGTTTTAGAAAAGAATTTTTTTTTAATCAATATATCCAAGGCGGAAGCCAGTATATTTTTGTACGAGCGTGAATTGTTATCCTAGGACGGAGCTGGGCAGTAATTAATTACTTAAATTTATTGATTAAAATTCAATTATTTTTCTCAATTTTGTAATTATAATTAAATTACTTTCAAAACAAAGTAATTGTAATTTTAGTTACACTACTACTGTAATTTTTTAAAATAAATTTCTATTAAAAAATATAATTACAAACATTACGCAGTAATTATAAAATCAATTATTTTATATTTTCAATTACTAGTAATTAGTGACTTAATTACATTTTTATGCCCGTAATATAATTACCGAGTAATTAGCAATTAATTACTTTTTTGAGTAATATACACTCAAAATCATGACAGAAGGAGTTTCTGACAATATTTTTTTATCACCAGAACATAACATAACATTTTTAATTTCGGTGGTTGGCACTTGATAAAACATTTAAAAAATTAATAAGGAATAAAAATAACTATAAAGGATATTAAAAAAGAAACACTTGATTAGTTTCACAAAATTTATATTACTCGATAAACGTTTCAACCTTTCAACTCTCTTCAGGAATAATAATAATTATGCATTAGAATAAAAAAATAGTAATTGACAGCGTGTTAGTTTTTACCCCAAATGAACTAGAGAAAAATATATTTTCTAATATGTTTATTTTTAAACAAATTGCGTATAATTTTTTGTTACATAATTATTAGCTACAGAAAAAATCTTTCATTCTTCTTTGATTTTGGCTTGATTATAAAAGAATTTCTAAAAGTTTGTGTATAGATTGAATGTTTTTTTCCTTTTAATTCAAAAACACAAAATTCTTTTGTGAACACTCTAAATTAAATTTTTTTTTGTTTGGCTCTGGTTTTTTAACAAAACTTAATGGATAAATCTAAATGTTCAAATTGATCAAAAACTACATCAAACTTTGGCAAAGTATCATGGACAATCTTACAATTATTTTATATTCTACATTTTTTCAATTTTGTACATTTAATAAAAATATAATAAAAATTTGTCCAATGTAATTTCTTTAAAAATGAGGTTTGAAATTTAAAACTTTTAATTAGTAATTCTCGAAAAAAAAAAAAAAAAATTTTAAACAACAAACTTGCAAACAACTTTTAGTATATGTACAGTTATATTAAAAACAAATACACGTTTTTCAAAAGAAATAAGGTCGATTGCACAGTAGCAATATAATAGTATTATAATTTAATAGCAATTGTAGTTTAATCAATTTGAATAAAAAATAAAATATGCTTGTTGCGTTATGTGCATTTGATACCGTTCCTAATCTATTTATCTCTGTTTTGTGAAATACCAACTCTAACTCTTTTTTTACAATATGATGTTACTAGTAGATGCAGTCTTAAGATTTCTCCACTATTTTTCTCCTAGTCTAGAAAACTAATCTCTATAAAAGTTCTACTCTATATTAATGTTTAAATTACCATTACCTAATTTATGTTTAGTAATTTATAAAAGTAAAGCCGCACTCAGATTACTGTTTTGCAAGCGAAATCAGTGTTATGTTTCAGCGCAGAGCTAGTAGTTCTGAACCAAGTTACATGTAAATTTATAGCGATAGACTGTACATGCGCAAATTTTGTTCCATCACGGCCAAAGTATGGCCTAGTCAAGGTATCTTAATTCATGTTTTAAGAGCCGCCAGATTTTTGTAAAATGCAATGTACTTGAATATTTGTTTTTAACAAAGAAACATCAAATTTATGTAAATTACCGCTTTGGAAAACAAAATTGTTATTATCTTGAAAAGGCTAATTTAATTTCAACAAAGTTTTTGAATTCATTCTATAAAATTGTAAAATTATATATATATATATATATATATATATATATATATATAAATATTAAATGTTGACTTTATATAAATGTTGATAAGGATATTATTGGGATTAGAAGTCAATACAGAATATGATATTAATAACTCAATTCATTGTATACGTTGCAAGCTTTCGGAGGTTGCTTGCCTCCTTCATCAGGCTGACCTATTTATTGTAAAATTCAAATTATGTTAAAATACAATCAATTATAATTAGTAATTACAATGTACAATAATTTTAATAAACTTACAATGGTAGAGAATTCTGTGTGTTCTTAATCAAACAATATTTAGAAATTATGTCCACAATGGAAAAACCAATCCAGATAACAAAACAGTTTTTGAAATAAGATTAAAAATAAAATTTAATGTATAACAAATTGTACGTCAATAATTAAAATTGTATTCTTATATATAAATAAAAATAGTTAATAAGTAATTGTCAGTAATATAAAATTATTTAATTTTTTCACAATACCAAAATATAAAAGACGTTGGACACATAATTAATTTTTAATTACTGCGAAGGTTGATAAAAACAAATTTTTTATTATCAACTAATTTTGGAGGGAAATTATAACAGAACCTAATATTAGTCACGTGACATAGAACGACGCAATACTGTCAACAACAACATAACCTATGTTTTTTTCACAAAGAATTTAAGATGACACACGCGCTGCACGCACACAGTCAGATTGTTTTTCACTGAAACCAAACAACTAAGTAATATCACGAGATGAACCATTGCTTTTATTCACAAACGTAAGTAGATAGTCATAGATTATACTGAGGTGCTGAATATCCGCACGCTTGTTTACCAACAAAACATATTAAGATCAAAATGTACTAATGCTATCACGAATTTTGTACAAGACAGTAATAATCAATATAATAAATTTAACCAATTACACATCAAAACTAAATCATTTTTAAAGAACAATCCGGACATAATAGTTACGGCATCAGACAAAGGTAACATCACAGTCATCATGAACTCTCAAGATTACAATACATACATAGAACAATTAATGGCTAACACACAGGATTACAGATTACTTAATACGGATCCGATCAGATCTATCCAAAACAAAGCTAACAAATACATTGATCAATTATATAAAATTGATGCAATTAATGATAACCAACACAAATCGTTAAAAATCTACAATTCAGTACCGGCCACATTATATTGTTTACCGAAAATACATAAATTAACAGAAGAAAATTCTAATATAAAAATGAGACCAATTTGTTGTTGCATCAATACGCCAACTAGCAATATAGCTAATTTCATAAAGAACATATTAACAATTTCATATAACAAAGACAATGAATACTATATTAATAACTCAATGGAATTTGTTGAAACAGTACAAAATATGAGACTGCCGGATGATCATGTATTGGTCAGCTTTGATGTGGAAAATTTATTTGGTAACATATCTCTCGAATTGATACATACAGTTTTAGAACAATATTGGCCTAACATACAAAGTATTACAAATATTCCATACAACATGTTCTTAGAAATGGTAGATTTCATATTTTCGAATAATTTAATAACAGTAAAAAACAAATTATATATTCAGAAGTTTGGTACGCCTATGGGTGCCACAATTAGCCCCATAATAGCACAATTAGTCATGGATTTTCTATTGGATGATTGTGTGAATAAATTTAACATGAAACCAGTGTTTATAAAGAAATACGTAGATGACGTAATTTGTGCGATCAAAGAAGATGAGATCCAATCTTCATTACATGTACTGAATGTATTTAATGAACATCTAAATTTTACTGTCGAATATGAAACTAATAAGTCCATTCCCTTTTTGGACATCTTATTGATTCGAGATGCGGATAACTGTATAAAAACTAGTTGGTACATTAAACCTACAGCGTCGTGTCGTTATATACATTTTGATTCTTACCACCAACAACACACAAAAATTAACACCATCCTTGGTTTAAAAAACAGGGTTGTCAGGTTATCTCATAATAACTACAAAAATGCTAATCTGAGTAAATTATATACAATTTTAATCGATAATGGATATCCGAAAAAGTTAGTAAATAAAATAATTTGGTCAACTCCACACAACAGGACTCCACTAATTTCTAATAACACTTCAGAAGTTCCACGTACTGAATTGGAGGTAAAAAAGAATATTTGCACACTCCCAAATTTACCTAACATAACAGAAAAATTAATTAACATTTTAAAATCAGACAACATAAAAATAATTAGAAAAAACATCTTACCTACTAAGAAAATTTATACGAAACTAAAAAATGTCATTCCTATCAATAAACAGTCAAACTTAGTTTACAAGATTCCATGTGCAGATTGTGATGCGACGTACATTGGAAACACGAAGCGATGGTTAGAAGAACGGCTGGCGTTACATAGATCGGATTGTAGGTTGAAACCTCAAGCAACGGCATTATCAATTCATTCACATCAAAAACAACATAAGTTTGACTTTACGAACACGTCTGTGGTGTGTATTGAAGAGAAATCATTTAAACGATCACTTTTGGAGATGATCTACATAAAAACAGATAGCATGAGTGTAAACAAGCGTGCGGATATTCAGCACCTCAGTATAATCTATGACTATCTACTTACGTTTGTGAATAAAAGCAATGGTTCATCTCGTGATATTACTTAGTTGTTTGGTTTCAGTGAAAAACAATCTGACTGTGTGCGTGCAGCGCGTGTGTCATCTTAAATTCTTTGTGAAAAAAACATAGGTTATGTTGTTGTTGACAGTATTGCGTCGTTCTATGTCACGTGACTAATATTAGGTTCTGTTATAATTTCCCTCCAAAATTAGTTGATAATAAAAAATTTGTTTTTATCAACCTTCGCAGTAATTAAAAATTAATTATGTGTCCAACGTCTTTTATATTTTGGTATTGTGAAAAAATTAAATAATTTTATATTACTGACAATTACTTATTAACTATTTTTATTTATATATAAGAATACAATTTTAATTATTGACGTACAATTTGTAATACATTAAATTTTATTTTTAATCTTATTTCAAAAACTGTTTTGTTATCTGGATTGGTTTTTCCATTGTGGACATAATTTCTAAATATTGTTTGATTAAGAACACACAGAATTCTCTACCATTGTAAGTTTATTAAAATTATTGTACATTGTAATTACTAATTATAATTGATTGTATTTTAACATAATTTGAATTTTACAATAAATAGGTCAGCCTGATGAAGGAGGCAAGCAACCTCCGAAAGCTTGCAACGTATACAATGAATTGAGTTATTAATATCATATTCTGTATTGACTTCTAATCCCAATAATATCCTTATCAATATATATATATATATATATATATATATATATATATATATATATATATATTTATATATATATATATATATATGTCCTATAATATTCCAAATATATTGTTTCACATTTGTATTTTGAAAATGATTATACAGGTTTATTTTGTATACTAATAACAAATTATTTTTTAGACACAGCAAAATAATTTAAACTGAAAAAAAAAACTTTACTGAAGATAATCAATAACTCTTATACATGTTTAAAACATAAACAAATATTAAAGAAACAAAAACAAAAGAATATTATTAGTGAATCTTAATATAACTAATACTCAAAACAAACATTTAAAAATTTAATTTTAACGCTACTCTTTTATATAATTAAAGCATATTTGACATACAATGTAATTTCTGTGCCAACATTGTTCGTTAAAATTTGTATCAGGTATATATATATTTTCCTTGTCAAAGCAAAAATTATATTACGAGTGAGTCAATCAGTTATATTAATAATAGTTAGAGAGTTTTTAGAAAACGTGAAATTGAATCACATATACGTGAAAACCACTTGACTACGTAAATACACATCCGCGTTGTCTTTACGTACATGAAATAATTTACGTTAAACTATTTTAACAAGACATTTATACAATATATTTGACTATTAAGTTTACTTATTTAATAGTTTTTATAGTTAAATCCTGCTACAGTAATGCAAAAACCAAAGAAAGATACGATATTTTATAGTTGGCCCTTCTAAAATTTTACTAAATGTTCTGCGATACATTAATTATTTTTAATTTAATTTTATTATTATTATAGGTGATTTTTCACCTATTTCCTATCGGCGCGGCGTTTTTTCTCTTGCCGTAATTGTAGAAGTTGTTCACGTTGAAACACTGTTTTGTCAGACGTTATAAATAAATACATTTTTAAATTTTGTATTTGTTTTCAGATAGTCATTATGTTTCAGTATTCTTTAGCCATTGTCATAGTCATAAAAACAGTAATTGTTGTTTAATCATAAAATTTATTTTTGCATACAAATTGAAAGGTGCTGGAAAATCTGCTAAAAAAATTAGGTGACGGTGCTATATTTTCCTTTGCGTTGTAATCAAAATTACAATTAGTACATTTCCATAATTTAATTTTAATTGATTTTCGTGAATCATAAATATTTATATTAGTTTTTGCACAAGACAGATGTTGTGTAGTTTTACATACCAAACAAATAATATTGTTATCAAATCTGTTGCGTACTAATCGGCAAATCGAGCATGAGATACCTCTTCCAGTCATTGTTGTAGAAAATGTTGATGTTCACTGGTTTCAGCACAAATTGTAATACTGACAAAACTAATTTTGCATGTACGGATACCGTTTGAAACTTTCTAAGCCAAGTTAAGACTTAAGAATAATCAAACGAAACACTAGAAAAAATTTTAAAATAAAAAATTGTAGTAATTTTTTGATCAAAATTAAAAAAAAAACTTAATCAATGGATTTAAATATACATGTCAGTTTCACCAAACGTCACACCATTAAAAATCACAACAACATCTTACAAAAAATAATTATAAATCTAAATTTGGCCACTTGGAAAATTCAAAAATGAGTGTCTTTTGTAACTATAGAAGAATTTATTTTGCAAATTTGTTTTAAATTGTACAAACAGTATGCTTACACTAAATTTTAAATAGTATTTCCGGAAATTGGCATACTGTATAATAATTAAATTATTTAATTCTTTGAGGCATAAATTTTTGTCTAAAACTGGATACAACGTTCTTGGCAACTTTGTGCAACGATAAAATTATGTAATTATTATTGAAATTAGGAGAATGTAATCTGAAAATTTCGGAGCACATAAACTGCACGCCGCGCCGCCGCCGCTGTGTGTAACGCCGGTCAACCGCTGGTCGGCCCCAGCGGATTATCGGATTATAAGGGTCTTGAAATATATTTCCGTTTATTCTATAGCATATTTTTAAAATTATTTGACACAATTATTTTAAATGTAAGCTTAAAATTGATAACTGTTGATAGATTTGGTTTGTTTAAAACCTGTTTGTTTTGGTTTGTAACTTTACTATAAGATAATGTGCATGATTCTACATCATTACTTACTTTCGAGTTACAAGCAAGATCAGAAACAGACTTAGCACGACCTCTGTTAACCATTTGGATAGTTTTATTTGTTAAAGTTTTGTTTTTATTGACTTGTTTACTTACATTTTGACATGTCAAACTTGGTTCAACGATGTCTGTAATTAGTTTGACTTAAATATTTTTCAAATTATTTACTTCTTGTGACAATTTCTCAATTCTATTATATCTGACATTTGTTCAAGTTCTTTCAATATTTTAAAAAACACCGGTGTTTCTCCTTTATAGTTTGCTTGGTCTGAAAATGCTGAATCCATTGAACCAGAAGTATCACAGAAAACGCATTCACAGTTATTGCACAAAAATTTTAAGTTTTTTGGGTAATTGGTGAGTAAATTATATTCTCTTTTACCCAATTCGGTACAAGCTAAATGATAATATGCACCACATACTCCGGCACACTTTATTTTAAGATCACTATTAGATATTTTACACAGAAAACAAACTGATTATCGTATCTCACTCTCCGCCATTTTATATTATACTAAAGAAAAAAATCCTAAACCAACCTACCAACTTAACCTACCCTAAATAGCCAATTGCGTAAAAATACTGTATGTATAAATAGCCAATTGCGTAAACATACCGTATGTATAAATAGCCAATTGCGTATACATACCGTATGTAGTCACTTTCTTAATTTTTAAACTATTTTGAGACGTGAGATTGTGTCAAACATTTTCTATTTTTTGTACATTTATTATAATTGAGTCTGGTATCCTGTTAGACAATGTTATAAAAAAATAAATTGTAATTATAAAATATATGTTAAAAGCAAAATTATAGTTTTATTAGTAAGATATATTTACCACTTCTATACAGTGGACAATCTATTACATTTGATGCAAAAAAATACAATATTCTTGGCGTGGATCTATGTTAGTTGGATCTAGTTCTTACGGTTAGATTTCCGACCGACCGACGCACAGTGGCGAATTCTGAGAAATTCTCGGTCAAAATGTAAAAACCCGATATTATTATTTTTGGAAAAACGCATTGTTAGGGTATTGTCTACATAGTAGGGTAACATAATATACGAATATAACTTGGAATCATCGTCACATAACAGAAATATTTCAGTTGATATTTCGCCTTCTTATAGGTGTATTCTGTATCGCATCGGTTAATTTAAACACCCGGTTAAATTTTTATGTTTTAACCCCCGACTAATATTTAAATTGCAATTTTTAATTCTGTAAGCTAAAATTTTAGTCGGCAGTTAAAATAGCAAATATTTAACCGGTGGTTAAAGTTATGCATGAAATGAGTAACAGTTGCACGTAAAACGTAGGACAATTCTATATTGTTATTGATATACTTCCAGTAGCGGCTATGTGGCAAAATAATCTGTATTAAAACTTATGTAAAATGCAAGTTAAAATATTTATATACATTAATAACAAGTTTTAATTATTGATACGTATATACGTGTGTATTCAATTAATATTTATTTTAAATTATTTTACGATATAAATGTTAATTTATATGTGATATTTAAAAAAAAATCATCCGGACACCATTGATATTTTGTGCTATGTATTTTTGTATCGTTTATATTTACATAACCTATATTTTATATAATTGTTAACAAAATTTAAAAATGAATCGTTCTCAACGTATTACGAAAAGGCAAAAGATAGAATTATTAAATTATGTAGAAGCAAATAGAGAAATCTTAGGTGGTAAAAATACAAAGAAAATGGGAGGAATTAACGCATTTATTAAACTCTGATAATCTTGGGCAAAAAAAAACTGTTAAACAGTGGAAGGAAGTAAGTTTGTTTTTACTTTACATATAAATGATTTGCTATTAATGTTTTTTTGTACTAAATTTTCTTATTAATGTTTTAAACTAGACCTTTAGTGAGTTGTAAAAGAATACCCGAAAAAAGGCCAGAGAAATTCGATATGATATAACAGGAACAGGAGGTGGGCCAGCAAAACAAAAAGATCTCTCAGACTTTGAAAAAAGGTTACTGGAATTATTGTCAAATGTTTCGATTGTGGGCGTCGACATTATTGAAGCAGGAATGCAGAATATCGATGTTGATTATAATGTTGATATTGATCAAAATATTGATATATCGAATATTGACCAAAATAACAAGGTAATTATTTCATAGTAAATATTTTAATTATAACGGTACATTTTGTATTTTGTGTATATTATAGTCTATTGGATTTACCAACAATATTTCTGCTGGCACTTCACTTACACAATCTCAAGATGTATTTATAGTTACAAATGAAAATATTGGAAAAGCTACCGGTAATGAAGAGGATTCTGATCAGCTCAGCAGAAGAAATAAAGATGAAAGAAAGAATAAAAAAGTATTTAGAAATAAAAGATCCAAAGTGATAAAAAGAGATTCGTTGCATTTTGAAAATATTTTACAAGCATATAATGAAAATATTGCCGGCTTAATTAAATCTAATAACAATATTGCTTTTTCATTGCGATTATTAGCTAGAGCTATTGAACGAAGTTCAAAAAAATAAAAAGTTATTAATAAATATGAAAGTTTAATATTAATATTCTTTTTTTTATTTTTGTAAGTTGATACCATTTTGGTTTTCTTTTTGTAATAATTACATTTGGGGTTTTTTTTAGTGTACAAAATAATGTATTTTTTACTGAATAAAGTTATATTTATTTTTTCAAAATAAATTATTTATAGTCGTTTTATAGTAACAATATTAAATAATAAATAATTCTAAATACAGAAAAATTCAAAAGTAAACCACTAATAATATTTTTTTTGATAATTTATTTACATTTATTTATTTATTTTAAGCATAAACAATAAGCATAAGCAAACAATATTAGGTGAAATATGTCTGAACTATTTCATTTCTTATATTACGACCTTGTAGCAAAAAACTATTTCGTTGGTTGACATTATTCACTATAACTTCTTGATTGTTGTCTACCTCAATGTTATCGTTATTTTTATTGTCATTATCAGGTAAGTCATTATTATAATGCTGTGCCATATTGTGTAAAATTCCACAGCAATATACAATTTTTCCTGCTTTAATTGGATTGTAATTCAATACTCGATGCTTTAGTAAACATCTAAATCTTCCTTTTAAAACTCCATTTAAACGTTCAATCGAATTACGTGCTGTACAATGTGTTGAGTTAAATCTTTCTTCTGAAGTATTTTCCTGTGCATCTTCAAAAGGTACCATTAGCCACGGTTGAATTGGATAACCAGAATCACCTAATATAATAGAATTATCTCCCTGTAAGTAGCATTCTTCTAGGTGTAGTCTTACTGAAGACGATTGCCAAATAGCCGAATCATGTACAGACCCAGGAAATCTTGCGTTCATGTTTAAAATATTCAAATCCGAATCGCAAATAATTTGCACATTTATACTGAAATAACCCTTTCTATTATAATATGGTAGAGCGGGATATATTGGATGGTTTTCTGGTGGAGCAATGATTGCTACATGCGTGCAGTCTATGATACCAAAGCATCTAGGAAAATTAAATTGTTAAAAAATGATCGTTTTTTACCCGCTTTAGATTCAACTGTGTTTGGAAATACAATCCATTCATTTAATGAATTATTATAAATGGCATTTGTTACTAATGTTATTGATCGACTAACTAATGGTTGACTGAATCCAAAATTATATGAATTGCCAATACTTAATTGGTAACTGCCATGACCGTAAAAATATAGTGTAATTAATACTTTTAAATGTGTTGGAATCGATGTTGATCTTCTACCACGATTAATATGAGCTTCTAAACGTTGGATTAGCAAACGCGTAGTAAATTTATTTAAACGAAATAATTTTAGAAAAGTAAAATCGGGTAACTCGAAAGGGTTACTGGCATCACGAAGCATTCGCTGATTAATTTTTAAATTTTGACTAAAAATAAAGTATTAAGTAAAAACAAATTATATTATATACATTTTAAAATATAAAAAATTACTTACTTTTGAATATTTCTTTCTAATTCTCGTAATAAGTGCATCTCAATTACACCATATAACGCCATATTTATATATTTACATGTATTTTAAACGGGTATTACATTTTAGACCCATGTAAAAATATCCGGTTAAAATTTTCAATTTTAACCTGATATTTTAACCGATTTCCGTTAAATTTTAGCCGGTATGTTCATACAGAATACGATTTTGAAAATAACCTTGGTTAAAAATTTAACGCGGGTTTAAAATTAACCACATGTCTTACAGAATACACCCATTAGTGAATGCTGTTAAATGTGATAAAAGTTCTGTTAAACATAGTGTTTTTGTTACGATTTTTCTAGTTATTGTTTGTGTAAATTTTTGATATCTATTATGGAACCTGTTCCTGGACGTAAGTAGAATCTTGTAATACTTTTAAATTAAATTTTTTTGTCGAGATTTATATTTATTATGACTTTTTTCATTTCACTTGCCAAAACTGAGAGAAAATTTCGTTGTGTAATGTTTGATTAAGTGAAAAGTATTTTGTTTATCATAGTTTAACAATGAAATTGCCTTTGACTTGTGCCTAAGAAAGTTCTTTTTTAGATATAGCCAAAATTTCTTGCGGTAATTTGCGATATTGTTGTATAATAATTTTTAATTTTTTCAATTTCCACACAAATACTTAAATATTACAATATACCAATTATAGTAATAAATATTTCTTCTATTTTTTTTACAGCATCTACATCGAAATATATTATTTTAACACGGAAAGAGCTTGTTGAATGTCTGAAAGACTGCAAGGCTAAATTTTTCACAGAAAAATGTGACTACTTAGCAGAAAAAGTGAAATCTGTTATGGGCAGTGATGACTTGTCAATAGAATCGCAACAATTATTAAAAAACTTTCTAGTGCAGTACAAAAATAAGTGGTCCGCATCATCGAGAAACATAAATACGTTTCGTAACAAAAATGCGTCATGGCTAGAATCTGAAATTCAATTTAGAGATTCCTCTACCTCCAGTGAAGAACATTTAAGTAAGGAGTTTCGTGGAAGACCAACCGCTGAATTTCTTAGTTCAAGTGAACGAACAAAGAGGAGGAAAACTAAACAACTTCGCTCAGATTTTAGTTCAGAGGAGCTCACCTTTGCTGCTCAAATGCAATTCCGATCTGAGGGCAAGTTGGACACAGCAGGTGTCCTAAAAGATATAGTTTTTTCAACTCCAACTCGTGCGACAAAATACAAAAAAGCATATGGTAAAGTCCTTTTTCAGCAGACGAAGCGTTGTCAATTTTTGTGGAAGCCAAACTGACAAAAAGTCAGTACAATTTGATAAGAGATGCTGCAAAAGAACATAATTCAAATCTTTACCCAAATTATGAATCCATTACTTTGGGAAAAAAAAGATGTTATCCAAACAATTTAAAAATATCCGAAGATAAAGCCGAAGTGCCACTGCAAAGTTTATTGGACCATACAGTTTCAAGAATGTTTGAGTCTCTGAACGAAGTTTTTAATTCCTTGAAACTTGAAGAATTTAACAATCTTCATTTAATTGTAAAATGGGGATGTGATGGCAGTTCTGGAATGAGCCAATATAAACAAAAAATTTCTGATCCTACAGTTACAGACGCGAGTATTTTTCTAACTTCAATGGTTCCTATTCAATTAATAAATGGTGATCCGAACTCCAAAGAAAAGTTTGTAGTATGGCAAAATCCTAGACCTTCATCTACCCGATTTTGCCGACCAATTCGTATCCAGTTTAAACATGAAACAACAGAATTGGCAATGATGGAGATGCAACACATTGACAAACAAATATCTTGTTTAGAACCAACAAAAATCAATTTTAAATCAAATAATGTATTTATTCGTCACAAATTATATTTCACTATGATTGACGGTAAAATATGTAATGCCGTAACTGATACTTCGTCCACACAGAAATGTTATATTTGTGGTCTCACATCAAAAGACTTTAATGCAATTGATATATGTGTCGGGAAAATAATTATAGATGAATCGAGATATCAATTCGGGTTGTCACCTTTGCATGCTTGGATTCGGTTTTTTGAGTGTTTGCTTCATTTATCATATAAATTAGTAATTCGCCAATGGCAGGCTAGAGGTAAAGATAATCAGGAAAAAGTGGCACAAAACAAAAAACGAATCCAAGAACTATTTCTAAAAGAAATGGGGCTCTTGGTAGATAAGCCAAAACCTGGATTCGGAAGCTCAAATGACGGCAATACCGCACGCAGATTTTTTGAAGACGCAATAACAACGTCAAAAATAACAGGAGTGGACGAAGAATTAATATCTCGATTTAGAGTGATTTTATTAACAATTTCTAGCGGTTATTTAATAAAAATTAATTCTTTTAAAACGTATTGTTACGATACAGCTAGAAAATTTGTAAATCTGTATCCTTGGTACAATATGCCGACTACTGTGCACAAAATATTAATCCATAGTGGAGAAATAATTTCATATTTTATGTTACCAATTGGACAGCTTGGCGAAGAAGCCCAAGAAACCAGAAATAAAGACATTAAAAGATATAGAGAATTACATTCGAGAAAATTTTCTAGAACGCAAAATATGGAAGATGTTTTTCATAATCTGTTTGTTTCATCAGACCCTCTAATTTCCAATATGAGAAAAGCCAGTTTAAAGAAATTAAAAAAATATCCTTCCGAAGTTATACAATTTTTTGATGAACCTTCAATTACACAAAGAGTACATGACAGCGAATCCGATGATGATTCGGACTAATATATTCTTATTGTTAAAATTTTATTTGTTGCAATTAACTGTTGCTATATATATAATTTTGCATTTTTATATTTTTTTATAATTTTTAAGTGGTGTCTTAAAACAGATTATTATTAATTATACAGGCTAAAAGTTAAAAATGTACATTTCTGCTTGTAGAAACATTATAACATATATACATGTATATATATGTAATTTATAATATATAAACTTAAAATTACATAAAAATATATTTTTTTTAAACATGTGATGTATTTTGATAAATTTCCAACCATTATAATAAAATAACAAAAAAAAATTTTTTTTGGCCAGGATTTTTGAGAAATTCGCCACTGTGCGACGTTAGGACCATCCCAAGGCATACATCTATTATTAGAATTTGACAACAGGTAAAGATTGTTATTGGTCCCAACTAATGGAATAACGATAACTTAACCTAACCCTTAATTACTAAACAAACGTTTCGGCAATCTCTATTGCCTTCTTCAAGGCTAGCAGAATAATTTAGTTAATTTTACATGTATTCAAACATACATTATTAGATCCGTAAATTTAAAAATACAAAATATCACTGATATGACAAAAACTCATTTTAATAATAATAATACAATTATGTGACCTTTATTATTAAAATGATTTTTTAACATGTTTTTTATTTAACAGTGATAATTTGTATTATTAAAATTACTGATCAAATAATGTATATTTGCGTTATACTTATGTAAAATTATTTAATTTTTGCTAGTCCTAAAGAAGGCAATAGTAATTGCCAAAATGTTAACTTAATGGTAATAAAAACATATAAAAGACTGAATTCCATCAATTACTTATTATTTACTAATCCTTAAAATAATATAAATTTTCCATATTTTTCGCTACGCAAAAATTAAAAATCCAATTTAAATGGTCACAATAAGTAATGTTTTTGGAATTATAGAATTGTCATCTGTTTTAACCCTTTATTAAAGGCGGACAAAATTGACATACCTACCTTAGCAATCTTTAAGTTATTATTTACTGTGAACCCAGCTCACGGACGGAACTGGTAGATAAATAAATAAAGAAAAATATGTGTAAATAATAATAAAAATAAATAAAACATTGTACGATACGTGATTTATTCTTAAACTAGTTAGCAAAGGTGATTAAACATCAAAATCAGAATTCTTGTGCACTTTCTTTTGCTTTCATTTAGATTATCATATTATCAGTTGACTTCATTGAATGTTTGTAAATACATGTAGAAAGACATTGATGATTTTACAACCTAGAACATATTTACATTTTTTATTAAATTTGTTGATTGTTAAATTAATAATCTAACCGATAAAAATGTAGCCAAATTAACTGAAAACATTCCACCAGCTGTTAATTGAAACGGCTTTTGTGCTCGCATTATAATCACTACCAATTGTAAAACTTCGAAAATTACTGTGGCGAAAAAATAAAACAATTTACCTTAAATCACAAAATTTCACTATCAAAGTAAATGTTCTAAACTTTAAATCATTAGACTAACAAGGACAAAATAAGAAGAATATATATATGAAATAATTATAAATTAATTATGAATTATAATCTTACCCAGTGCCACTTAAAAAATAAGTTATTAAACAAAGTGCTGATGTTGTACTTATATATTGTCCAAGTAAAAATAATGACACCATTGAATTTAATTTATCTAAAAGGCTAAAAAAAAAACATTTTCATTAAACAAATGAAAAATATTACAAAATACTTTACTAAAAGTTTCAGAGTGACTAATATAACACACGATGTAATACTTATTAATTAAAATTATATTTTATTATCGTAATTATTCAATAACCAATATTCAAGTGCAACTTTATCTAGTCAGGTAAAGGATTTATTTTAAATAAATTTTTCATCTTAAATTGCAGCAAGATTGTTTTTACAAAGTAAAGCTCAGTTTCGTCGAAACGTCGTTTTTATATATTAAACAAAATCTAGTCCTAAAACAGTTTTTATTTTAATTATTTTTACAATTTACATTTTTTTGAAGTATTCGATATTTCACTTATTGCTTCTAATTAAAAAAATGTAACTAATTATTTAATTTCAAAATTAATAAGCCAATTTTTTTTTAATAATTTTGATAATAATATAGATTAATTGCTAGGAAGCAGATGGCTTTATTAAAAATTATTCAGACTTTGCAAAATATTTCAAGCTTATAAATACATACTTACGTTAAGATATATTTATGATATTTCACATATTCTTTAAGTTTTTCATTACATTGATGTTCCTCCTGAGGATCACCAATATTTTCAACATTTAGATTCTCAAAATCATATTTTAACATCTGCATTTGTATTGAAATTACACTTAAAACCGATATAAACATCATATCAAAAGCGACCACTAATATGCCTGCATGTATTAGTGTAAGAGAACTCATTAACATTGCCGGAATATAATAATAATTATTGGTAATATCAAAACAATTATACAGAAAGAATACTAAAAGTCTTTTTTTTTTGCAAATAAAGATACTAGTAACTAGTATAAGTCCTGCAACACTAGTGCCCAAACAAAGTCGAAATGCTTTTAAAAATATAACTGTCACATTCTGAATGCGCAAACAGTTTATTTCGATATCTTTCGTGAATTTATTGAATGGCCAGAACTCATTATTTGCAGCATTTATTAATTTCTTTATTTGGTTCACATGCCTTATGAATATTACTGATTTCCATATTACCTACAATAAATTATATTTATTTATTTAATTATAATTAACGCGAGCATAGCAAAAGAAATCCATTAGGAGCATATACAGTAAAATAATTAGAAGTAAATTAATACACACAAGGATAGATATATATGAGATTTTTACGTGGCGTATGTGGTGTAAATAGGAGAGATCGGGTACGAAATAGATTAGTGTATGATGAGTGTGAAATTGAAAGAAATGTTGTAGCAAAAGTTGGTGTTAGTCAGTTAAGATGGTTCGGACATGTTGAGCGAATGTCTAATGAACGTTTGGTTAAAAAGATTTATTTGAATGATTTTGATGGTTTACGTTTGCGTGGACGTCCGATGAGTAGTTGGAATGATATGATTGAGAGTGTTTTGCGTGAGCGAAAGTTTCCAAGTAGTAGGAATAAAAGAGCATGTATGAGAGGAATTATGAATGTGGATGAAGCGAAAGTTGCTTGTTTGGATAGGAGTGTTTGGAGGCGACTGATTTCGGGATGATGAAAAGAGTTTGTGCCACATTTTTTTGGGTACATGGCGTGATTGTGTATGTATGTATGTATCTGGGGAAAAGGGCTAAAAATGGCATTTTTGAGAGCTTGATGGACCCTCTAAATATTTTTTAAATGGCAAATGGGCTCGTATCCGTCATTTTAGACCAAAATCTTTGATTTTAACGCTGAGCCAGCTGTTTTGATTTTTTTCGAAACACCCTAATATATATATATATATATATATATATATATATATATATATATATATATATATACTGGGTATCCCATTTTAATACGCCACTTGCAATATCTTTAAAATCGTGCATCGAACAAAAAAATGTTTCGGATAAAAAGTAAATGGTTTCGAGGGGGACATCTGATGCAGGGACATTTGCCCACTCCAGACCTCGTGGGAGGCGGGAACGGGGGGCAACTTTGATATCTTAAATAGAACCCCCTATTTTTTATTGCAGATTCGGATAGACCATTAAAAAGTATGTAAATTTTATTTTGAGACTTTTTTTTATCTTTGATAGATGGCGCTGCAAACAGCATTTTTTTTCTCAGTTTATCAGTCTTCAATTTGAAAAAAAGGTGTAACTAGGTACGATATTCAAGTTCTATTCAGTTCTTTGGAAGGGGGGGCAAGGGTCACAAAATCAGTTATCCCCTCGAAACAATTAACTTAAAGTTATCCCCCTCGAAACCATTAACTCAAAGTTAATGGTTTCGAGGGGGATATCTGATGCAGTGATTTCCCCCCCCCCCTCCTTCCAAAGAACTGAAAAGAACTTAAATATCGTACTTAATTACACATTTTTTTTTCAAATTGAAGACTGATAAACTGAGAAAAAAAATGCTGTTTGCAGCGCCATCTATCTAAGATAAAAAAAGAGGATGAGGCTTTTTATACATATGGTATGTTTACGCAATTGGCTATTTATGCATACAGTATGTATACGCAATTGGCTATTTATACATACAGTATGTATACGAAATTGGCTATTTATACATATGGTATGTATACGCAATTGGCTATTTATACATACAGTATGTGTATACAACTGGCTATTTATATATACGATATGTATTTGCAATTGGCTATTTATATACTTTATGTATATGCAATTGGCTATTTACAGATTTACATATACTGATTGTATGTGCTATTATTACAATTAATATTTTGATAATAACTACACAATTATAAATAATAATTATAGTTTTATTTATTAAAATTTATTTACCATATTGTTAAATTAAGTAATACGAGTACATATACTATGAAGTATCATTAAATCAGAGAAATAAATATAAAGTAAAATAAATATAAATAAAAATAAAGTAAATTAAATATATTATTTTTTAGGAAGAAAATATTAATACATACGGTATGTATACGCAATTGGCTACTTATACATACTAATAAAAAAAAACTTAAAATAACTTACTAACCTAACCTACCCTAAATAGCCAATTACGTAAAAATACTGTATGTATATATAAATATATATATAGCCAATTGCGTATACATACCGTATGTATAAATAGCCACTTTCATAACTTAACTCTTATCAAGCTACTACACCTCCAAAATGAATATAATTGCAAGGCAGACGGCACTCATATCTACTTTACTGTCCCCAGAGGAAAAGTTCATTTCAATACAATATTACAGGGGTGTTAAGTTTAGCTGAATGCGTGGTTTTGGCGGTGGCGTTGCTAACTTGTACACATGCTGTATGTATAAATAGCCAATTGCGTATACATACTGTATGTATAAATAGCCAATTGCGTATACATACTGTATGTATAAATAGTAAATTGCGTATACATACCGTATGTATACATTGCCACTTTCTAAAAAAAAGTCTCAAAATAAAATTTACATACTTTTTAATGGTCTATTCTATCCGAATCTGCAATAAAAAATAGGGAGTTTTATTTAAGATTTCAAAGTTGCCCCTTTGTTTCCGCTCCCCAGGAGGTCCGGGGGGGGGCAAGAATCCCTACATCAGATGTCCCCCTCGAAACCATTTACTTTTCATATGTAACATTTTTTGTCCGATGCACGATTTTAAAGTTATTGCAAGTGGCGGATTAAAATGGGACATCCAGTATATATATATTAGGAGCAGAATTATAATGAAACAACTCAATTCATTGAGCAAGCTTTCACAATTATTATATATATATATATATATATATATATATATATATATAATATTTAATGTTGACTTTATATAAATGTTGATAAGGATATTATTGGGATTAGAAGTCAATACAGAATATGATATTAATAACTCAATTCATTGTATACGTTGCAAGCTTTCGGAGGTTGCTTGCCTCCTTCATCAGGCTGACCTATTTATTGTAAAATTCAAATTATGTTAAAATACAATCAATTATAATTAGTAATTACAATGTAAAATAATTTTAATAAACTTACAATGGTAGAGAATTCTGTGTGTTCTTAATCAAACAATATTTAGAAATTGTGTCCACAATGAAAAAACCAATCCAGATAACAAAACAGTTTTTGAAATAAGATTAAAAATAATAAAATTAAATGTATAACAAATTGTACGTCAATAATTAAAATTGAATTCTTATATATAAATAAAAATAGTTAATAAGTAATTGTCAGTAATATAAAATTATTTAATTTTTTCACAATACCAAAATATAAACGACGTTGGACACATAATTAATTTTTAATTACTGTGAAGGTTGATAAAAACAAATTTTTTATTATCAATCCAAAATTAGTTGATAATAAAAAATTTGTTTTTATCAACCTTCACAGTAATTAAAAATTAATTATGTGTCCAACGTCGTTTATATTTTGGTATTGTGAAAAAATTAAATAATTTTATATTACTGACAATTACTTATTAACTATTTTTATTTATATATAAGAATTCAATTTTAATTATTGACGTACAATTTGTTATACATTTAATTTTATTATTTTTAATCTTATTTCAAAAACTGTTTTGTTATCTGGATTGGTTTTTTCATTGTGGACACAATTTCTAAATATTGTTTGATTAAGAACACACAGAATTCTCTACCATTGTAAGTTTATTAAAATTATTTTACATTGTAATTACTAATTATAATTGATTGTATTTTAACATAATTTGAATTTTACAATAAATAGGTCAGCCTGATGAAGGAGGCAAGCAACCTCCGAAAGCTTGCAACGTATACAATGAATTGAGTTATTTATATCATATTCTGTATTGACTTCTAATCCCAATAATATCCTTATCAACATTTATATAAAGTCAACATTAAATATTATATATATATATATATATATATATATATATATATATATATACCGGGTGTCTACTTTTTTTTTGTTACATAGGGAATACAATGCTAAAATTTTCATTTGGTGATAAATTTTCCCCTAATTATTATAGAACAAAAGTACAAATACAAAAGTTGTTTAGAATTCAAAAATGCATCAAATGATGCCAAATTTATCAATATAGGATGTTCTGATCAAGAATTAGAAGCAAATTAAAATTTCCATTTTTGCGCTCTTTACATCAAAGTATCTTATTTGTTTAATTTCCATGGCACTTTGATGTAAAGAGCGCAAAAATGGAAATTTTTATTTGCTTCTAATTCTTGATCGGAACATCCTATATTGATAAATTTGGCATCATTTGATGCATTTTTGAATTCTAAACAACTTTTGTATTTGTACTTTTGTTCTATAATAATTAGGGGAAAATTTATCACCAAATGAAAATTTTAGCATTGTATTCCCTATGTAACAAAATAAAAGTAGACACCCGGTATATATATATATACATGAGCTTTCAATTCCGAGTCAGACATATACGATTTTTTCTTCAAGTATTGTTCTAAACGAAACAAAACTAAAAATAAATAAAACTATACACCAAGTAACCTTAACTTGTTACTAACATTTCTATAATAGTATATATTATTTGTATTTGTTTTACGTGATTTGTGTGAATTAATCTATCTTTGGTCAGATTTTCTGACCAGCCTGGACATTGCATTCCTTGCACTTCTTAACACAGTTTCAATAATCTCATTCAAATTCAAATGAAATTAAACAATGCAATTGTCAATTAACTTAACTTGACTTAATAATTTTTAATACAGCTGTCGGAGATGTTAAATTAAATATAGTTGACCGTGTTTAGTTTGTCGAATATGCAGTTTCTAACTACCGTAAACGGTGCAAATTGCATTTCTTGCACTTTTTCACATATTTTCAATAATCATATTTAAACGAAAATATACAATGCAATTGCTAATTAACTTAACTTGACGTAATAGTTTTGCAATGTGCACCGGTCCAGGGTGGTCCAAAACTGCATATTCAACCAAAGAATCATAGTCAAGTATATTAAATTTGACATCTTCGACGGCTATATTAAAAATTATTAAGTTAAGTAAAAAAAAGTGCAAGAGATGAAATGTATACCGCCAAATTTGTCAGCAATTTTATATTCGATCAAAAAAAGATTAATTCTCAGAAAATCCCGTAACAAATATAAATAATATATACATACTGCTAGTAAGGATCAGGTTACTTTATATATATTTTAGTTTCAATACAATAGAGAATAGAAAATTGCTCGGTCTAGGCTTTGCCTCAACCACAAACGTCTCGGCTCAACACAATATCACCGCTTTCTACTCCTTGTAACATAATATACTATTTTCAATTTACAAACTGTATAAAAAATAGTTCTCAGTATGAAATATATTTTCTTACTTGAATATAAGGCGCTGTTACTTCGCTGGCATTTAATAGAAAAGAAACGTCTTTATAGTTAATTATTGCTTATAAAAATGCCAAGAAACTTGAAAACGCATACATAAATATCATTAAATATGTAGTAAGTTTTCCATAAATGTATATATTAAACGGATTTGCTCCAATTAGACTATAGGTTTGTTTTACCAAACTTACTAAAGTCTTATCATTCATATTGCTATTGGAAAAGATAGGTACTTGAATTTTGAAAAATGAAACAGACATTATCTATAAAATGTACTTGCATTTATACTTACTACTAACCAGTGGCGTTGCCAAAAACTTGTCATGGGAGGGGTTACTAAAGAAATGATATAATATTAATCAATAAAGATAATACTATAATTTGCATAAAAAATAAAAAGCAATAAAAATTATTTTTATAAAAATAAAAGTAAAATAACATTCAAGTATATTTAAGCAAAATAAAATTTCACAGACGTAGTTGAAGTCGTCTTGGGTTCTTTGATAATTCATCTAGTAATTCGTTTGTTGTAAACGTAATGTTGCGATGAATATTCAGTTGTTTAATTTTATACATCAACGTAGTTTAATTATATTGCTGATTTTGGTTTTTGGTCGTTCAGGTTCTTGAGGGGGGGGGGGGGGTTTAACCCCCCGTAGCCCGCCCCTTAAATACGCCACTGCTACTAACGTAATAATTTACATAATTTATATTATTTAAAAGTGCAAAACAAATTATGGATTTTTATATTACTATGATTATAAAGTGACTAAGAAAATAATTCTAACATTGACAGAATTAAATTTGGTTTTCTGCTATCATTTTATAGAATTATTTATAATAAACAAATTTATGTTAATTGGGAAATTACAATTATTTATTTACATATATTAAATAATATATGTATGTACAAAGTAGGACAATCTCATGTTCGGATTTTGTACAATGTTTGTACCAGATATACGTAGAAAAATATTTTGCAATAAAGAATTGTCGACCCGTATTTTCACACTACTTTTTCGTGGAAAACTACCAGTGGCGGATCCAAGGGGGGGGCCATGGGGGCCATGCCCCCCCCCCCCCCTTGGGCTTAATTATTATTATTATTATTATTATTTAGTTTTTTTGAATTTCATAACCCTTATAAAAATAAAATTGCTGAAAAACTTTGTAATATTTTGTCACACTTCTGAAAAGGTTTAAAAATGTGAATTGTCAGACACTTTTCAAGTTTTTCAGATAGTTTAAAATTTAAAACCTAAGAACATAATACAAAATACATACAAATTTTCACACAACAATTATTAACCCACCTTGCGTACAGCTATGCACATAAGGTGGGATAACAATTTTTCTGCGAAATATATAATTGATTATTTTAAATAATATTAATTAATTAATTGCAATAATAATTGCATTAATATTGTTGTGTAAATTGTAAAAATGTAATAAAGTAGTTTGTATTACGTTTGAGTTGGCTCTATTTATAATAATTCATCAAGTTGAAACAAACTAATGTTTGAATTACGCGCTCTAAAATCATGTGAATATGTCTTCATATAACCTAAATATAACATAATCTACAGTGACATTTTACTGTTCCGCAAACTTTGTGCTGGTATTCTTAACAAGTTACCAAAGAATAAAACGTTTTTTCTAGCAGTATTTTTATATTAACGGATTATTATTGGGGTTTATGATCTTGATCTTTCCGATTATTGATCTGTATAACTAATATTAAAGGTTTGTATTTAGTTCAGTATTAATATATATACCGGGTGTCTACTTTTTTTTTGTTACATAGGGAATAAAATGCTAAAATTTTCATTTGGTGATAAATTTTCCCCTAATTATTATAGAACAAAAGTACAAATACAAAAGTTGTTTAGAATTCAAAAATGCATCAAATGATGCCAAATTTATCAATATAGGATGTTCTGATCAAGAATTAGAAGCAAATTAAAATTTCCATTTTTGCGCTCTTTACATCAAAGTGCCACGGAAATTAAACAAATAATTTCATTTCTTCTGGAGTTTGAGTTTGACAGATCGTATTTATTTTATTGTTACGTTCTGTATGATTATTATTATTATTATTATTATTATTATTATTGAAAATAATGAATAAACTTAATGTAAATGAAAAGCTATTAAGTATAAAAAGTATTAAGTATTTATTATTTATTACAATGAAAGGGTATTTTACTCGGCTGTACACTACGTACTAGCTGTGGTTTTAAATTGTGAATGTCTCCATTATAATTTTAAGTAATTGTTTAATTTATTTATTAACTTCAAGTTATAAAAACAATACATTTGAATTAGATGACTGGCATTATGCCTAATATATTTATTATAATAATTTAAACTTATCCCTGAGGATGCTGTAAGTTGTGCAGTGAAACGTCGGATAAGAGTTTAATAAATAGTAAATAGCTGAACTCCGTAAAACTTTCTTTATTTATTACAATATTCAATATACCTATAAAACAGAAAAATTCATGAATACAAGATATAGGAGAACAAAAACGAAACTAACAATTTAAATTAAATGTTCAAATAAATCGCCATTAACTGCCAAACAATAACCTAATCTGTTATAAAATTCGTGACGTACAGAGCTTAATTGTGTTTGTGTTATATTATTGCACTCTTCAACAATGGCATTTTTCAAATCAACAAGATTTTTGATATGTCGTTTATAAATTTTCTCCTTCAAATATGGCCATAAAAAGAAATCGCACGGTGCTAAATCGGGCGATCTAGCTGGCCAATTAATTGGACCACCTCTACCAATCCATGAATTTGGAAAACATTGATCCAAATATAATTTAATGTTGCAGCTGTAATGTGCCGGACATCCGTCTTGTTGATACCAGACAACATTATCTTGAGTTGCACACTCTTCTAACTGCGGACCAATATGATTTTGCAACATATCCAAATATTTTTCGTTGTTTAAATTATTTTCAATAAAAAATGGCCCAATTATACACCTGCCAAAAATTCCAGCCCATACATTAACTTTTTCTGGATATTGGGTACGTGTTGCTACCATTAAATGAGGATTTGTTTGGCTCCATATTCTAAAGTTTTGTGTATTAGGTTCGCCGTGTAAAGTAAACGTAGACTCGTCAGTAAAACAAATAGATTTCAAGAAGTTTCTGTCTAAATTGGATTTTTCCATAATAATGTTACTAAATTCGCTTCTAGCCATTTTATCCGCTTCAAATATCTCTTGGTGCGTGGAATATTTATAAGAATGATATTTTTCATTTTTTAGTACCTTATGTATTGTTGAAGGATGCAAATTTAATTCAGCACCAAGTTGACGCACACTAACATTTGGGTTTTCCGTTACACACAAAAGTATATTCAATGTATTTTCTTTAATTGCATTTTGATTTAAATTCTCCTCCTGATCTTCTGCGTTGATTTTTCTACAATTTTTACAACGTTTTAACACACTTCCAGTTTCTTCGAATTGTTTAATTATCCTACGAATAGTCATAGCGGAAGGTATGGGACGGTTTTCAAAGAAAGCGCTGAATAAATCTCTTACTCGTCGTATCGAATTTCCAGTAAAATACCATTTTACGCACTGAACTTTTTCATTTACCTTAAGTTTATTCATTATTTTCAATAATAATGATAATAATACAGAACGTAACAATAAAATAAATACGATCTGTCAAACTCAAACTCCAGAAGAAATGAAATTATTTGTTTAATTTCCATGGCACTTTGATGTAAAGAGCGCAAAAATGGAAATTTTAATTTGCTTCTAATTCTTGATCGGAACATCCTATATTGATAAATTTGGCATCATTTGATGCATTTTTGAATTCTAAACAACTTTTGTATTTGTACTTTTGTTCTATAATAATTAGGGGAAAATTTATCACCAAATGAAAATTTTAGCATTGTATTCCCTATGTAACAAAAAAAAAGTAGACACCCGGTATATATATATATATATATATATATATATATATATATATATATACATTAAATAACCTAAAAAAATAACATATGTTATATTGCTATTTACATATTTTTTGTTAGAATGGCGAATAATGTATCACAGACGCCAAATAAACGTCAGAAAACAATGCATGACTTTTTTAACGAATCGACACCGTCACAGAAAAACTCTTCATTCCAAAACCCAGGTAAATAATTATATAAATTACTCTTTTCCTATGTAATCAATTTACGTAAATCATGCGACACAATAAGAATGAAAGGATGTAGATTGATATTTATGTTTATTTTTTATTGCAGACTCTTCTAATTTAAAAACGTTGGCTATCGTGGATGCTGGTGTTGAAGAATCTCCTACCAATAAGTTTACAATTAATATACCGACAAATGATACGTCTTCCATGATTTCATCCAGTTATGAAAATGATATTGGGCGCTTTGTTACCAATCTTGACTCATTGAGTGATTTTCAAAAGAAGGAGATTCTGGATAATCCATTTCAACCTTCGAAAAATTTTCAGTTTCCTTATTCTGAACACAACAAAAATAATAAGGTTGTGAAAAGATATTTAAATCAACATCATTTGGATCACTATTCCTGGGCAATTTTTTCTCCATCCATGAAAGGTCTTTTTTGCAAATTTTGTTCTTTATTTGCATCAAGATTTGTCGGATCCAACAAATGTAATATGGAAGCGGGAAGTCTCGTTAGAACGCCACTTACAAAATTTTCGAAGCTGACTGGAAAGGACGGTGTTTTAGAGAGACATCAGAATATCAAATACCACCACGAATCAGTTGCAACTGCGAAGGAATTTTTAAGGAATTTTGGCAGACCAGAAAACGATATTGTCAACTTACTATCTTCAGAACGTGTAAAACAAATACAAGAAAATCGTAAAAAGTTGATTCCGATAATAGATACGATTATTACGTTAGGCAGGCAAGATATATCTTTTCGAGGACACAGAGATGACGGTAATTTATTGACTAGTTCTGAGGACAGTAACCAAGGAAACTTTCGTGAAATTTTGAAGCTGAGAATTCGCGCAGGAGATAACATTCTGGAAGATCACTTAAAAACGGCTAGGGCTAATGCGACTTACATTTCAAAAACGACTCAAAATGCCATCATTCAATGTTGCGGTGAAGAAATACTGGATACCATAAAAAGGCGTATTTATGAGGCGAAATACTTTTCTGTTATGTTCGATGAAACAACAGATATTTCGACGACGTCTCAAATGAGCGTTGTTTTGCGTTATGTTCACAACAATGATGTAAGGGAGGATTTCATTGGTTTTTTTGATTTGCATGAAATGAATTTCTCGTCTGAATTGAACTTCGAAATTGAACCCAAACTTAATGGAAAAGTTTTAGGACAGTCTGTATTAAACATTTTAAAACAAAATGATATTAATATTGAATCCTGTGTAGGAATTTGTACTGACACATGTAGTGTCATGATGTCCGAAATTTGTGGAGCAGTATCAGAAATTCAGAAATTTGCAAGCCATTCTATAAGAATCCCTTGTTTTAATCATTCTTTGAATTTATCATTATCTAAATGTATGGATGTGCAATCTGTGCGTAATTGTTTTGGCGTAATGCGTCAAGTTATAGCTTTTTTTCACATGTCATCAAAAAGAAGTTATATTATGAAGCAAATATTAAAAGCTAAATTACAAAGTTTATGCGATACTCGTTGGGTAGAAAGACATGATACGTCTATATTTTTTGAGCAGAACATTTCATTGATAATAGACACGCTGCAGAATATTTCAAATTGGAAAGATCCAACGACATCAACGAACGCTTCTTTGTTGGTGCAATCTCTGTTAACCAGTCAATTTCTGATATCTCTTAAATGTATAAGTCATTTTTTCACTTTGACACTTCCGCTAAGCAATTTATTTCAAAATAAATCTTTTGATTTTAAAGCTGCTAAGAATTTGGTAACTGACATTTTATTTATTCTGAATTCTGACCGAGAAAATGCTGATAAAATATTTTCGACCATTTATGAGAAAGCTGCGAAAACTGCGTCTAGTTTAAATGTAGAACTTGCTAAACCTAGGTTAACTGGTATACAAAAAAATCAACCAAATTATTTTTCTGATACGCCAGAACAATACTATCGGATGAGTATATTTATTCCAATGTTGGATCAGATATTGTTGGATTTAAAAAACAGGTTTAATCAAAATACACTTGATGCATTAACACTGAATGTGTTGTTACCGGAATGTTTATTGAAACTTAACGATGAACAACTAAATATATCAGTAACTAAATTGTGGAACAAGTACAATCAATTACTGTCTCAGTGCAAACCCTATAACACAGAAGATTGCTTAAAATCCGAAATAAAATTATGGAAGGTGAAATGTAGTCAAGAAGTAAGTGGTAACGGCGCTCAAACTCTTGCGGAAATTTTTAGTATGTGCGATAAAGACATTTATCTCAATTGTAAGTTGTTATTACAAATTTTCTTAAGCTTGCCAATTAGTGTGGCTTCTGCGGAAAGGAGTTTTTCAGATTTGCGGCGTCTAAAATCTTGGCTACGAAATCGCATGACTGAAGAACGTCTCGTAGGTCTTGCTCTTATGCATTTGCATCGCGATATTGCATTGGAACCTGCAAAAATATTGGATCGATTTGCTACTTCAAAAAATCGTCGTTTAGATATTGTCATATAGTCCATTGTAACTGACAAGATTTATAATTAATTAGTGAGACCAGACTAGTCAGAATTGTTTATTGAGAATAGTCAGAAATATCTGTCAATATTATATGGCTGTAATAGTATTTAATAATCATACGTTTTAATAGGCTTAAAACTTGTTAATAATTATTTACCTTTATCCTAAAAAAAAATTTAAAATGGCCCCACCCTTGACAGTTTTCTAGATCCGCCCCTGAAAACTACTTTAATCATTAATTTCAAAATAAACTTTTGCTTCTGTTTTTTTATCAAATATAAATAGTTTTTCGATTTTTGATCATTTGGTATTTAAGTAAACGTCAACATTACTTTTGGCAAAAAATCACTTTTATAAACGAAGTGTATCTATATTTTTTATGACGTTTGAAAATTTTCAATTTTTTAAATTTAATTGAACATACTTTATCTTTAAATTTAATATATTAAAAAAAAACTGCTTTAGGTTAAAGTTCTGTATACATATGTATTTAAAATCGATGAAATCCTGATGAAAAAAAGCGTTGAGTTTTATCGAAACGTCAATTTTAAATAAATATTTATACAGAACTTTAACCTAAAGCAGTTTTATTTTATTAAAATTAATGAAATTTTCAAGATAGGTTTATTTACTGCCCAAAATAGCCTTGCGGTTTTATTTTTTAGTTGGAAATGAATCAAGAATAAACACAATATTCAAAACATTTGGACGTTTTGGCAATTAAAGCACTTTTAATAATAAGGTGTTTTAATTTTTTTTTATAAAGAAGAAGCTATATAATTACAAAATATTCATATATATTAACTTGAAAATTTACCATTTGTGAGGTTACAATTAGTTTAACATTAGTTACATGGTTGTTGAATTGGTTTAATTACAAAACTAATGGTATGTGTATATCTTTAAGTAAACATGTATGAATATTTTGGCCTCACCTCACTTTTAAAATTTAATTTAATTTAATTTAATTTTCTGAATTTTATAATATGAGATATAAAAAAATATATTAAAAATAGAAATACAACTCATATTTGATAAGAGAGGCAAGTAAAAATTTATTTTAAAGCAAAAAATAAAAGCACTTTATGTTTATCTTTGATCCACTTCTGTCTTCTTCAATAATTAAAATTTACTTAAAATGCTCTAGAAATTGCTTGTTGAGTATATCAATAAAAACAAAATAAAATAGAATATTTTAAAGAATTTTAAAACTATAATTAAAAATTAATATATTTTAATTAGTTTCTTTTAAGTGTGTCTTTTTATTTCTTTATGAATATATTTACTTTTAAAAAAAAAAAAAATTCTTTCAAAAATTCTATTCTATAATGATAATATAGTTAAAGTGTGTCCACAGATATAAACTCACATAAATTCATTCAATAGAACTTCGAGTTATGCGAAAATGTTTTTATGTATTATGTGTTTAACAAATATTTGAAGTACAAATTTCTTTCAAACATAATACAATACAATGTTTGTAAAGAATGGACAAGCTATATAAGCATTGAATAACTAATAAGATTATATATTCAATGATACAAGTTAATATTTTCTTTTAAAAATTTTCTTAAAACCCCTAGAAACTTAGGAAATGCAATACACAGATGTACAAGTTACAAAAAAAATGCATTACGTTGTATTGTAGAAAATAAAATAAACTTTTTTTTTCTTCAAATGTATTATTTTTATTATACAATACATTAATTTAAAAAATTGTTTATAAATAATGAATAAATGAATTTATAATTTCATTTATAATATGGAAAATAATCAATTTAGAAAATGGAAAATAAAATATTTATAAATTAGATGTTTATTTTATTTCGGTGGTAGTTTTATGGAAATTGTTTTTACAAAACAATGGCTAAATTATTAACAGTTATTTTACCATTTTCTTATTTACTTAAAATATTATGTGTATGGCCTTTTTCGCTTCAAAATAATAATAACAATAAATTAAATATATTTTACAATATTTTATGGTGTGCTCCAAGTTTATTAATATTTACAGTCAGTTTTATAAAATCAATAATTTACACATACAATTCAAACTTATTAGATGATTCCTTTGAACTTAACAGAGTTAGTGGAACGATATTTCTGCTAATTAATTTTGTAAATTTTTACGTTGTATTTATTTACATGTATTTTAAACAAAACGATTTTAAATTATTTATAAATAAATTAAATCAGTTTAACATGAATTTTCGCACAGATATAATATCAAAATTATCAGTGTGTTTATTAATAATTATAATTTTTATGTCTGTGTTAAATATTACATTAAACTACACATCTATGGAAAGTAATGCTTATTTTCATTTTATTGTTTTTAACTTACCACTATACATAGCGTTAGTACATATTTTTATTATTTGTATTATATTACATTATGTAATACAGTTGTATAAAATTGCAAATAAAAATTTATGTAATTTATTGTCAAATAATTTTGAAAATTCTTTAAATGACGCGGTAAATTTGCAGATGAAAATTACAAATATTTGTAATACGGATCTTAGAATTTTTGAGTTTGTTATTGTTATTTACGTAGCGATCTTATCAATAGTTTTTGTTGCCATGGCTAACGTAGTCTATATTATGTTCAGAAATAAATTATTTTTTAACGTAGAATTTCTAAAAATTTTTCCATTTTATATTTGTTTTTGTGGAACGCTAATAAGTATTTTAATAAGTTTTTTATATAGTTGGGTGACTATTGAAGGTGAGGTAAGAAAAAAATACTGTTTTTCTTTTTTTAATATCACTAGAAATTGTGTTTGTAAAAATATTATAAATAAAATTAGATAATTTGTGGCCACACTAACAAAAACAGTACATCTTATAACAAATTAATTTCGTTACTTATATCTTGTTACCACTTTGACTGTAAGAAAAAAGCGAAATAGGGATCGTTTGTAACATTTTCAAAAATAGTATAGCAATACTTCTTCTTATAACTTCTACATGATGAATCTGAACTTAGCTTATGAAAGTGTATAGATGTGCGTCGTTCGGTCACTTGGCCGTCCAAATTTTGCGATTGCAATTTTTCCTAGACCAAGTTAGTGCCCAAGATGTGCATGTGGATTTATTATTTCCAGTATTGCCAACTTTCCCAAAAAAAAATAATTACTTAAATTGCTAAAAATTTATTATGGCTACATTAGTTTTCACAAAAGTTCCTCCTAGTACCCACAAAAATTATATAATTTTACTACCATACAGGGTTGCCTACTTTCCGATAAAATTGACTAAAGTTTTCAAAAATTCATTCTGGCTACATTATTTATCTGATGTTTATCAAATTTTCACACAAGATTTTCCTATTGCTCACATAAATAATATAATTTTTGTAAAATACAATAATGCCAAGTTTCCGAGAAAACTTACAAATTTTTTTAAAAATTCATTATGGTTATATATTATTAATCCGATTTTAATCAAATTTTCGCAAAAGATTCTCCTAGTGCCTACATAAATTACAACTTTCGAAGAAAAAAAATTATTAAATTTGTACAAAAGCAATTATGGCTATATTATATATCCAAAATTAGTGAAATATTTACAAAATATTCATATACTATTTGTAAAAATTATGTAATTTTATTGTTATATAGTATTGCTAGTTGATGATTTCAAAGTGATCGATATATGGGTTTACCCATATGCTTTTAATCTTGTTTATCTTGCAATTATTCTACGTAAAATAGTTCTATATTCTAATATAAAACGTTCCATTCGTCTACACTTATCATGTGTTTCGATCAAAATATAATTAATTAATTAATATTTTTAATGATATTGTTTTTATAACAACTTCTCAAGGTTACAAGATCACTGAAACGTTAGTAAATTGAAGTAAACATCAATAAATTGACCATAAAATTATATATAATTTAGGTAATTGCGCGTATATATATATATATTATATAGATATATACAGAATTAAAAAAGTAATTGCTATTTAATATACGTTTATCTGTTTATCATAAAAAATAACATTTAATAATGAAATATAAGTTATTTATACCAATGGTATTCTTTTTTGTGACACCATAAATAGTACTCCTATTATTTTTGACTAAAATGGTTCGACTTGAAACAGTAATTTTACCCATTGCGTTTTTGTTACGAGTTTGCGCCGTATGGCCGTTTTCGTTAAATAAAATTAGTAATAACAAATTTACTAATTTTTTTAACATTTTATGGTGTTCACCAGCTTTAGTAATTTTTATATATTTTAGTATTGTTGCATTTCAATTTACTTATGTCGAAATACAATTTTTTAGTGGGCAATTTCAATATATTGGTGAAATGTTTTCTATATTTATAAATATTTTAAGTTATAATTACATAGTTATTCACATGTTTTTAAAACAAAATGATTTAAAAACATTAATATTTTTTTTAAACAAATACAGTAAAGAATATTCAGTTATAAAATATTTAGTTCAAATTGTAATTATAATGGTAATTTTTATGTTACAATCTATATTTGACCTATATGTGTATTCAAATAATTCAGTATATATTGCTTATTCGGTACCTTTATTTATATTAATAATTCATAATTTTGCAATCTATATAATATTAACTTTCATAACGCATATATACAAACTACTCAATGAAAGTTTACGTAATTCTATTACATCAAGTTATAATCAAATTAGTGTAATTAATACGATAAAATTACAAAGAAAACTTACGGAGCTTTGCAAAAATGAACTTAGACTTTTCGAATTGGTTGAAATATTTTATTTAATAATAATTTTGCTATCATGGGTTGCTATGATTAATTTATGGTTTAAAATAACTGACTATAGTGAGTATGATTTAAGTATTGGTGTGCTAAATTATGTCACTTGGAATATATTACTGTCGCTTAGTTTTATAAAATTAATATATTTCTGGACTTGTATTGAAAGCGAGATAAGATTTTTTTTTTTTTACATTTCTATGTAGTTCTGCTAACTTTATGGTAAAACTAGCAGAATCTTATATTTAATAATTATTTAACCCTTAACCCGAAGTATCCTCTTTTAGTCTATTCTTGAAAGTATGTGTATGTCAGACACGTAATTCAAATAATAAAAAATTGCGCTAAATTTCATACAATAAAGTTTTAATACTTAAGCAGAAACATTTATTCATAGTAATAACAACGTTACAAGCAATTAAACATTATTTATAGTATGTGTTTTGTGTCGTGTCTAGAAGTATGTGTCTCATAAACACCGAAAAATATAAACGCTTCAAGAAGTATGTGTCTACCAGACACCGTGAATCTTCACTTTTGTGTCGTGTCTAGAAGTATGTGTCTCATAAACACCGAAAAATATGAACGCTTTAAGAAGTATGTGTCTACCAGACACCGTAACTTTTCACAATTGACGTGTGTTCAACAAACGACAAATTCCAACTGGCCGTATTTGAGGCAGCAGTTGCGTAAGGTCAAGTGAGGAGGATACCTTAAGGGTGGGGTAGCCAAATGACTTAGTACGTTTACAATTGCAAAAACGCAAACAGTACGTGTCTGTCAGACACATACTTCAGGTTAAGAGTTAAATTAAAAAAAAATATATATATACTACTTTTTTTACAATGACTAAAGAGTATAAAATAATTTGTCCTAGTTCCATACAAATTTATAACCCCATACAAATTCCTGATTTCACACGAATTGTCCTGAAAATTTGTGAACATAAATTATGAGCAATTATTATTCAAGTTACATTCATAAATTTATTGATTTCTTAATATTAGTAAATTTATAATAAAATTAAAAATTTGTTTCATTTTATTTTATTATAAAACATATACACGATGAGCTGACGCTATGCGTATTTTCAAAGCTATATAATATTATTAATTAAAACTGCTTTACACGTAAGTTCTGTTTAATATTTATTTATAATCGGCGTTTCGACGAACTCAACGTCCATCTTCATCAAGAAAATTGATACAAATGATATGTACAATAAATAACAATATAGAAATAAGTTACTAGGGTAACAAATAAATAACCAGGTCTACAGTTACTTATTTGTCATCCAGTAACTTGTCTCTATGTTCTGTTATTTACTATAAATGTCATTTGTATCAATCAAATAATGACTGGTAAGGTTCGTCGAAACATTGATTTTAAATAAGTATTAATACAGAACCTTTAACATTAAAGTAGTTTTATTTTAAGTACTTTTGATTTCAGGTAGCAAAAACTGCTCTGTTAATTCACGAATTATGGAATAAATATGCAAATAATGACGAAGTCAAGTTAGATTTTCAAAACGTAAGTAACCAAATAACGAACACAGAGAGAAATGTATTGTTACCAGTATTAGAAATATAATACCAGTAACAAATGCCTAATAACTTAAAAACTGATTAATTATTTTTTTGTGGTTTATAGTAATTAATAGCTTACATCTTCTTCTAGTTTTTTACTGGTTTTGTTTCACAAAATATTTATTAAAAATATTTAAAAAATATCTTTATACAATGCACTGTAAAAATTTGATATTTTTACCAATTTTTCATACTACCATTCTACCTATATAATACATTTTTCAAATTTCTAGTAGTAAAAAACTCGTACTTAATAAAAGCTATCAATTGATATATTACTTATTATAATTACGTTATTAATTATATTGATTAATTATTATTATTAAAAACAACAAGTTTTGTAGAATATATATAAATAATCGACGTTTCGACTTACTAAACGTAAATCTTCGGCAGGAATAAAAAATATACATTACATATTTTTTTATGTAAATAAATGTGTAATTGTGGAAATAAATAATTATTATTTTGTAAAAACAATATTAAAAAATGTACATATGTATAAATTAAATTTTTGCAATTAAAAATTTCAATAATTTGAATTGCATTAAAGTGGACTAAATTTTTTTAAGCTATTAATTTTAATAAGTGTAGATTGTTAAATTTTTGCAAAATTACATATTTTTTCTAATTTATAATAAAAAGGTTTTTGTCCTGTAAAAGTTAAAAAAATAATTTGATATTTTAAATTTAATATAGAATTTTTTTTATATTATTTTATATTTTAAATAAAATTAATAAGATATTATAACCTAGTATTTAATTTTATAAATATAGATATTATTGTAGAAGTATTCTACTTTTATTGTAGTTTGTGTAACTAATATCTTAATAAAGAATTTAAAATATTATGAATAAAAAATGTTCATTGTTTAACAAATATTTTGTATTTTAATTGTAATATTTTTTGTAATTGCATATTTTGAGGGGCCCTAAAATAACGAGTTCCTGACTAACCTCCCCTACCCGTCAACAGCCACAATATATCAATATATTATAAATAAAATGATGATATTACAAAATTATTACTTACCTTTAATTGCAGAATTATTATAGCTTCAATTGTAATATTCTTCACTCAAAATTATGTCTATGTAATATGAAATACATACATAATTATCAATACTGTCTGTCCACTTTTATCATATAAAATTCCACAAAGTTAATTGTATCAATTAGAATCCGATATTTGTTGCACTTCTCATAAACAAAATACACTTATATCTATTAAACTTAGTCACAAAATATTAATACACTAAATTTTAATCAATATTTTTATAAAAAACACGACATTTTCACGATATGAAGCAACAGAATACACTAATTTTTCACAACTAAATTTTATTAAAAACATAAATTAACTTGTCTCAATTCGCTGCTCATCTCTGATTGGCTAATATTTCAATTACCTATTTGAAATTCTTGTATTGCTTTGTTTACAGGTATAAATATTGTTTTGCTTATAGAAACAAAACAGACAAAATTTAACAAGATTACGCATATTAATTAAGTAAATTCTAAGCAAATATTTTTTTAAAATGAAATTAAAATACAACAGGTCAGACAAGTAGCAGACATAGAATTTTATTATTTATTTGAGTAAATAAATATTTCTTTATTACTTTTTATTCATTTTAATTCATTCATTTTATTTCAAATAATTCATTTACTTCTAAAATAATACTATTTATAACTTTCAGTTTAAAATGATATCGCTACAACTACTTCATGGAAAATTAAAATTCACAGCTTGTGGTTTGTTTCCATTAAACTATTCTTTATTATATATGGTAAGTTACATATATTACAGAACTGATTTAAATTTCAAATATAATACATATATTCATTATGATTACTATTCAGATAAAAATATTAATTTAGTAATATTTAACTGTTAACAAAAATTATTATTTGTTATCCGAATTATTTACTACCTTGTTAAAGTAATCCTGATAAGATATATAAAATTTTTTTTTTCTTTAACCGTATTATAATGTTAATATTACATTACCATATTGTCTATGTAATAAAAAGAGGTTAATGACCTCTTTCTACATAGGCAATATTATGATACGCTTGAAGAAAAAGCAATATATTTGCTAGTATAATTTTTAAAATTATAGTATGCACTTATTTTAAACATATTTTTGAAAAAAACCTGCATCAAAAATTTATGTTTTGATTATTTCACAAACAATACAGGATAATTTATGACGTCGGGAAAAAAACTACACCGGATGATTCCTATGAGTAATCTAAATAAAAAACTTCAAGTAAACATATATCCGAAAATGCTTTCTAACGGAACTGTAGCCGTTAGAAGTTTATGTACCATAAATCGCGTTAGCCTTATTTATTATATCAGAAAAAAAAAAACAAGTCATAAACTTCTGAATAATTGTAAAATTACTGATTGATTTTCTAACATTTTGTTTAAACACTAGCAAACCAATTTATTAGTTATGACTTACGACTTACTGGGTCCCGACAAAATTTGTCTTGGATTTTTAATTATTGTAAATTGTTTATCATATATTTATTTATGTGTGTACAAAAATTTATAAACTAGTAAATTGGTTTACTAGTGTTTAAACAAAATGTTAGAAAATCAATCAGTAATTTTACAATTATTCAGAAGTTTGTGACTTGTTTTTTTCCTAATATAATAAATAAGGCTAACGCGATTAATGTTACATGTAATAAACTTCTAACGGCTACAGTTCCGTTAGAAAGCATTTTCGGACATATGTTTATTTGAAGTTTTTTATTTAGATTACTCATAGAAATCATCCGTGTAGTTTTTCCCCGACTTCATAAATCACCCTGTATATATGTATCATAAGAAATATACAAACTATTATTCTTAAACCTAATTGAGTTGCTATATGTTTATAATTTTTTATGCAAATAGTGGCCTATATATTATATTTTTATTTTAGATTATCGGGGCTGTAACAACTTATGTTGTAGTTTTAGTACAATTCGACAACGTGAAGCCTTCCTCTTAAAATAACGTATATTTTCATTTATTTATTGTATTTTTCTAACAAGTCTGTATCAAATATTTTAAAGATTATTATTCTATTTTTTTTTTGTAAAATAAAATTTAAATAATACTTATTTTAAAAGTCCTTTATTTATAATTATTTTTTTAAGATGCCAATGTGGCTAAATAAATTGATAAAATTAACCTGACATGTTGAGATTTCTTGGCCCGTATTCTCACCTCATTTATATAAGTGATTTTTGCTAAAAGTACCTTTAACGTTTGCTTAAAATTATTTATTAAGCACTCTATAATAGTTTATTTAAATTTTATAATACCAAATATAATAAAAATAATCAAAAATAGTAAAATTATTTATATTTGATGAAAAACATAAGCAAAAACTTATTTTGAAATAATAAAAGCACTTTTTCACGAAAAAGTGAGGTGAGAATACGGGTCTTTGGGTTGCGTTTTGTGAAACTATTATTAGTCTATTATTATCTAATATATTTATGAACATATATTTAATTAAAATATTTTTTTTTAATGATAAGTATATGAGAATTTACGCTCTTTAATTATAGTAATTCGTATCAGAGCCGTTTTAACAGCATTTAGGATTCTTGAACAAACTAATATGCTGGGATCCATATGTTAACCACTTATAGAAATGATATGTATTGTGACGATACGCTTCGCGTACGACACATATATTTAAATTTATTTAGATTAGCATGTAATCTGGGTTGTATAATTGTACAAAATTGTAAAACTCACTATGAGATAATAACGGTCAAAATTTCATTTTTCTATATTTTAAGTTCGTCAATTAAACGTTCTTCGATAAATTAAAATTTGAATTATTTTGTTATAATATAATAAAAAGAACGAAATTATCTCATAGCGATGTTCAGTCATGTCCGATGTGTTTAATGTTTTTTGTGCGAAGGCCAGCCGTTAGTAAATTTTTTTTTTTCTCCGTACGGTATGAGTAGAGACATCTGTCTGCGCGTATAGTTAGGACCGGCCGAGTTGTGTTTTTAACAATAGTAAGAAGATCTGACGCGCTCTCTCGCAATACGAGTGAGACAGCGCGCTGCAAGCGGTTATAACTAGTTTTAACGAATTGTCGCCTATAAAAGGGAAGATTCGTAGCTTAAAAAGACATTCGGTCTCACGTCGAGACTGACAAACCTTCCCTGGTTGACCGGTGTCCGGACCCAGGGGAAGGGGAGTTTGCTTAGCATCTGAGCGAACTCACTCGTCGGCTGACTCCCGGCCCCAGATTTACGATTCTACGGACTTAGAGAATTCGGTCGTCAGTTTTAAGTTTTTTTTTGAACTTAGAAAATTTTTGAATTAATTTTTCGGACTTGGAAAATTTCGGCCGTCAGTTTTAATTTTTTTGAAACTTAGGAAATTTTTGAATTAATTTTTCGGACTTAGAAAAATTCAGCAGTCAGTATAAAATTTAATTTTTCGGACAGTCAGATTGGATCTAGTTTCGTAGACAGATAGAACGGTGTTGATTTATATTTCTGGCTTTAAAAAATAATTTCTTTTGATATAATTTTTAAAATAAAATTTGTGTTGTTAGTATTCCAAACTGTGTTCTTTTAATTACATATACAATTGTGTATCTTCCATTAAACGTGTTTATGAACCCCGGACAAACGCGACTGAGCTATCTGCAATCCGTTCCCTTTTTCCCGTATTACAGGTTGCAGGAAGTACGAGATTGGCGCCCGATATCCGGAAATAAAAAGGAGAACTAAAATAACGTCACCGAAGCCGAGGTGGCGTTACAGTATATAGCAGGCCTTACTCGGTCAATCAAAAATGACAGTCTGACTTAAAAATCAGACTCATTCCTGATTTCAATCACAAAGTCCCTACACTTATCAGTCAAACTGCCAGTCTGATTGAAGTAATTTTAGCTCAGTTGCCATTGAAATACCAAAAGCAAAATATTAATTTTTAATTAATAAATAATTAATGGCGTAATATTAATATAGCACTAGAACCTAAAGCCGTTTTATTCTAATATAATGAGTTCTGAAAGAGTTTTTACTATGTTACTAAAAAATTTATTATTTAGATTAGTGAAAATAAGTAATAGGCTGATCCGCCGCCAATAACTGCAATTGAAAATGATTTCCATAAATAATGTTGCACCATTAACCTAAAAGAAATCGATTTTTAAAATTAAAAACATCATTATATCAGCTGCATTTTTTAAACTAAGTGTAATTTATATTGATTTTGACTTTATCCAAATAATTATAATTCTTCAATGGTGTTCCGTTGGTAATATATTATTCGATGGGTTTTTGAGGAACTTATTAATAAAATACAATCTTAATTATTTAAAAATACATATATTGATACGATGAAGTGTCTGTCTACGTAGTCTTATATTAACAAATCATTTACACATGTTTTAGTTTTAAAATAATATGTACAAATTTTTAATGTATTTTTTATTAATAATGTTTTTGAATTTCCAAAAATGTTTTTAAATTTGGATTCTATTTATTTCTAACAATGTTTAACATAGCAAACTGATAATTTTGTAATGTATTTAAATTTTCCAAACTTGATTTAATTGCTGATGATGACTAGTATCAAATTTAAAAGTCGAAACGTCCAATATATTTTTAAATAATTAAAATTGTATCTTATTAATAAGTTCCTCAAAAGCCCATCCAATAATATAATCCAAATAATTATAGGCATAGTTGTATTAATGTAAGTTAAAGGTAATTAAATAAGCTAATTACAGTGCAATTTTTGGAGAAAAATTGTGATCGAGGATTTATTGACAAAAAATGTTCCAGACACAATATACATATACCACATACCGATTACGTTTAGCTATAGCTTGTTTAAGATTATTTATATTTTCTCCTAATACATAAATTTTTGTCCCTTTTACAAAAGTTTCCATATAATCCTTCTAAATGATTTTGCTATAGTTGTATGGAAATTCTTTTCGATCAACTGGTGACATTTTTTCCCACAGTTTTGCAAGGTTATTTCCCGAAAATACAGCAGCATAATGAAAAAATGGTGGTATAGTTACCAAAAATTCGTTAATTTTTTTATATTTTCTTATTAATCTAAGGAAAAATATAATATTAAAAAAATTATTGTAATAAATCTATGCTAAACGGACGCCTATGTAAATTAGCTTGTAACTGTCAGTGATATTTCGGTCAAACGTTCACCAAGCTAACAATGATAAATTTGAATTGTAAATTTAAAATTTGGTAATGTGGGTTACAAGAATTTATGTAGACTCTGTATATATGTATACAGTGTGGAAATTAAGTAAGGAATAAATTCATTAATTCCGTTGATATTAATTTTTTGGTAAAAAATATCGAAGGGGTATAGCGATTTTGACTACAGCGATTATTTTCAGCCTATTTTCAGTTTCTTATGTCATTTGTTTTTTATGTTAGGACGTCATCGACTTTTTTTTAAATAACAACCTATATTTTTTTATTATTGATTTTTGTAGTACTTTTTACTCTGTTTCCAACCATATAAAATTTTCAATATGTTACATTTGATAAAAATTGAGGAAAATAGTCGTAAATTTCAAATATTAAAAATTAATTAAATTGACATAATGAATCTAGTAATTCGGTGTATAAAACAAAAAACATTAGCTACAACTGTCAGAATTATGCATTTTATAAATGTTACTATAAAATAAGTGTTATTATTTAGCTTTTTCCAAATTAGAAAAACTATTTTATTAATAAAAATTATACAATTGACCATACAAGTATATAATAAAATTCAATACAATTTTATCATTTTAACAGTCATAACCTAATTTCTCAATAATCAATTACCGTCATCTGTCATAATTTAAAATAACTAACGACACGATCACTTTATCCGCGCCAAAGAAAAAGCCGACAAGAACAAAATTATTACTAGGTCTCAAGATCAAGTCGTCTCTGGTTTCAATTATAATGGGATTGAAGAAACAAAACCGTGCATCGGATCCAATGTCACCTTTATTTTCGATATCTCAACCCACAACCCCCCAACTCCTCTGCCCAACAACACGTTCTTCTCTCTGCCAATGATAATTGATAACTATGAGGCGGAATTTTTTTAAAGGTTACACGAAGATAACGGTATGATCCGCATTTAATTTGATACATCGATGCTTAGTTTTAGAATCGAATGGGAAATTTCGTTACGTTAAAATATTACGCTAGACGTTCGGAGGGCTATAAATGATAGAAGATGGTAAAGTAATATGAGACCATTTGCAGGATAGATGATACTGATCAAATGCTTTTGAAATGCAGTTGAAACTAGTCGTATTTATTTTGCAATTTACGTGACGGTATATTGGTAAAATGTTATTAGATGATATGAAATTATTATATGATGTAAAATTGTATAGACGTTGGCCCGTATTACGAGCTAGGTTTTAAAATTGGTTTTAACTAAAAAACAAAGGTAATTATTTATTATAAATTATGGGGAATAGATACAATAATTTTAATTTAAGATTTTTAAAAAATTAATGACATATTTATTATCTATCACTGAACCACCGATGCTTGTTCATCCCTCGGTTCATCGTAGAAGGTCATCTACATTTCCGATGACAATTTGTTATCTAGATTGAAGATGTATACAAGCAAAAAACTGTGCATCGGCCGGAAATCGAACCTGGGCCGCCCGCCCGCCCGCGTGGCAGGCGAGCATTCTATCACTGCACCACCGGTGCTTGCTTATTGAAGAATGTTATCTACATTTCCAATGACAATTTTTTATCTAGATTGAAAAAACAAAAACTGTGCATCGGCCGGGAATCAAACCCGGGCCGCCCGCGTGGCAGGCGAGCATTCTACCACTGAACCACCGATGCCTGCTTACTGAAGACAGTCATCTACATTTCCGATGACAATTTTTTTTATCTAGATTGAAGAAACAAAAACTGTGCATCGGCCGGGAATCAAACCCGGGCCGCCCGCGTGGCAGGCGAGCATTCTACCACTGAATCACCGATGCCTGCATACTGAAGAAAGTCATCTACATTTCCGATGGCATTTTTTTATCTAGATTAAAGAAACAAAAACTGTGCATTGGCCGGGAATCAAACCCGGGCCGCCCGCGTGTTAGGCGAGCATTCTACCACTGAACCGCCGATGCCTGCTTACTGAAGACAGTCATCTACATTTCCAATGACAATTTGTTATCTAAATACAAGATGTATACACGCAAAAACGTGTTCATCCGTCGGGAATCGAGCCCGGGCCGCCTGCGTGGCAGGCGAGCATTCTACCACTGAACCGCTTTAAACCACCTATGCTTGCTTACTCAAGAAAATCATTAAACGTAATCATAATTATTAAAAAACTTATAAATCATTATAATATTTGAGTAGAGTTAATAATCTCGTCTAATATAATCAAAGTCGTGTTTCTTATTGTTTTTGATGCACATAAACTATAATGGAACACTCAGGGCCGGTATTTTGTGTTCTGTTTAAGCGCAGTAATTAACCGAGCATTCAAATTAAACATGTTTTAAATTAATATTTAAATTTGATAGAGAGAATATATAGATTTAACCACATGTTAATGTAACCAGTACACTAAATATGAAAAATGAGCTATTTTAAGTATTTAATTTAACTAACTAGCGAATAATTTTAACCAAAGTTTAAAGTACCGCCCGCTCTTGAGGCGTAAAAGTAAAAATTTTTAATTATATGTTAATCGATAATATATTTTTTCTAATTTTCTAATGTAGTAATTGTAGTACTAATTATTTTAAAAATATACATCTAGTATTATCTAAATTTAATTAATAATTATACAATATTTTAGTTTCAACTTGAAGGTAAAACAAAATATATGCGTGCCGCAATGTCATGAATAATAATACCATTATTACATCGATGACAGGTGAGCGCTAATTCACTACAACCTCAACTAAATGTTTCATAAATGAGTTAAGGGCACTCGAGTGTTTGGATTATGTGACGTCACTAGGCGTCGCGACGTCGTGTAGTCGTCTACATTGCCACTACAGACATTTTAATTATCCGGTACGTTGACGGTGCCGTGTTGCTGTTTGACATTTGCTAAGATTTTGCTAACGTAATTCGCTTGATTAAACTGACGATAAAGTTTGTTTGACAATAGAGTTGGTGTGAAAGGCTAACACCCATTATATAGTTTTAATTAAATTTTAGAATTGTATTTAAATTTATAGTTGTTATTTTTGTATATAGAGTAAGATAGTAGGAGAAAAGACTTTATACCACCATATTTGTAAAACAAACATGCAAAGGTACAATATAATTCATAGTCTCAGCTACCCCCTACACTGTAAAAAAGATGCAATTTTACATAAAAATTATAGTAAAAAAATACATATTATTTCAACAAAATTAATGATTTGCATAACTTTCCTGTAAAAATAATATAATTTTGTAATTTTAAGCTATTAACAAATTAATTTTTAAATATGAAATTACATTATAAAATAAAATATTATTTATGCTTACCAAATACAGTTGAAGTTTCTATACTGAACTTGTTTTAAAACTGCTACATGATAAGATAATATTAACCTTTACATATTCTCATGTAAATTAATATCCAAAATCCAAAAAAATATTTTAATTATTTTTAATGTAACAAAATTTAAAAATATACCAGTACATTCCATAGTTAGCAATATATTACATGACATTTTCAAAAATTCAAAAAAGATTTAAAAATTTGAAAAACTTCAGTTATTTACTAAGTATACGATTTCATGATCAGTTTTTACAAAATGTTTAAAATTTTCTAATATAAGGTATGAGGTATTTTCTAATATAAGGTAAGACATAAAAAATTTTTTTTAAAATATACACTCCGTATTTACCAAAATTTTACATTATATTTTAAAAATGTACCTTCTAAAATTCCTTGAAATATCATCGTATACAAAAAAAGAAAAACAAATCTGAAAATACGCATTATTTACTATATACATAAATGATCTTGATCTTGATTTTTCATTAGAATTCATTAATATTAGAAATTGGGTACCTTTCTAATTGCTATGTTCAGACACGTAGAACAATTCAAACTTTGTTGAATTTTATATTGAATTTATTCGTTTAATACTGTATTTAATATTGTAACTGACTGTTCTAAAAATTACATAATGAATATTAAATTAATAATTCAATAATCAATTATTGTTTATTGTTGAGTACATGAAGTTTTAATTAATTAAAAAATGTTGAGACAAATCTTTTCTTCATATATAAAATAAAAAATAGTATATTTTTTACCTGGCTCTATTTTCTACAAAAACAATAATTAATGTACCAAAAAATACAACATAACAAAAATATTTAAAAAACACGACAAAAACATAACATTTAAAACAACAAACACAATTAAAAACCTAACAAACCACAACATTGAGACAGAAAATAAATTCAACAAAAATGGAGTATACAGATTAAAATGTAAAATTTAATTTATTTTGTTTTTTTTTCCTGAACTTGTATATTCATATTGTTGTTTTTTTGATTTTCCCGTTTACAGTTCTTTTTTCTTTTTTCTTTATTCTGCAACGCGTTTCAATCTTGCGATCATTATCAAGTACGTTGGTCCGTACGTTGTCGTGTCAATTTATATCTTCTAGTTTTTGGTGGGGGTGTAGATTGGCTGGAATATCGTGTTGGATTGGCTGTTGATTTGTGTGTTCATAATTGGATTTTTCTTTTTTTCTTTTGTGTTTCTAGATTTTCTATTATGTTTAATTTGTTACTTTTTTTTATTTATTTTTACTACTTCTAAATTTCTTCTATTGGTCCTGTGGCGTGTTGGTTATCTATTAAATGGTAATTAAATATAAATTGACACGACAACGCAGAGACCAAAGTAGTTTAATTTGGGGGATATTTCAGACTCCCCTTAATGACTAATTAATGATCTAATTAGTTACTGGCGCCAGTGACGTCATATCGGTTACTTGTAAGGTATAATTTAGAATATTTTTGCTAATTAATTATTTCATAAATAGGGTCTTTATTGTAGTTTTGTATTTAAAAGAAGGTTTTTAACTAATCATATGTAATTAATGTGGAATGTATGTTTTTAAGAATTCTGTTTATTATAGATAATTATATATACAGTTACAGAAAAAAGTGAGAAAAAAAGAGTGAGAGAAAAAAAAATGCTAATTTAAAAAAAAATAAAAATTTGTTACGTCAAAAAATAATTAAAATTTTTTTTTGAATTTTTTGAAATTACTTTACAAGAGTATATATAAAGCTTAAGGTTACTTATTACGAAGCAGTTTGAAAAATAACTTTACCATAGAACCTTCAACTCTATTTGGTAAGTACAAAATATTATTTTAGTTTATTTTAAAACATAATTTCATATTAATAATAATAATAATAATATCTCAATAGCTTTTAAAAAGGAATCATGGAACTTGAAAAACTCAATGAAATTGGTCAATTAAAGAAAAAAATCCAAAAGTTATCAACGCTAGACAGAGGACGAAAATATTTAGTTAAATCTTTACAGCCTGTGCAAACTTCTTTTGGTAGAAAAATTTTAGTTGAATTTGAAAATTTCAAATCGTATTTACCAAAGCGATTTGATGAATTATCCGATGAAGAAGTCTCAATATATGCTAAACATTTAGGAAAATTGGCAATCGTGTTTACTGGAATTGAAATACTCAAAGGAAACGAAATAACTTTGATAGAATTTGTTTTATTGTAATTAAAATATATATATATATATATATATATATATATATATATATATATATATATATAAATGTATATATTTTGTAAAATGCATGTGTATGTGTGAATATTAATGTAAAGGAAACATGAATAATAAAAAAATTAATTGTAATAAGTGTTTTATTTATTATAATAAAAAAAAAACCATATACAAAATATTAAAATTAAAAATATATATTGAACATTTTTCAATACAACATTATACATTATACATTAAATTATTTTTGAAATTGATAAAAAATCATTTAAAGAATATTTCATTTAGTACGTTCAATTGCTGTCATTACGTAAAACGTTCATATTTATAAATTATATAAAACGATAATTTGTCTTAAATTTCATATATTTTTTTACTTGATCTAGAAATTTCTGATTAGAAAGAAGTTTTATATGTTCAAAATATTGAAGCACACAGCCCTAAATTGGGAGGAGCGGCGACAGCTACTCCCTACACACTTACTATTATCTAAATTAATAATAATATTTTAAGCTCTACATGTATATATATATATATATATATATATATATATATATATTTCATTTTGATACAAGTATTTTTATAAAATTATATCGAATAATATATGAAACGTTTATAAAGTATTATAAGAATAATAATTTATTTTTATTTTAATAAAACAAAACAATCGTGTGTGAATCAAGACATATTTACAAAAAAAGAATATTTAAATTTTTATTAATATTATTTTGTATTAAATTATAATTTAGATTTTTGGTAAGTAATAATACACAAAAATTTTGTTTTACTTAAAATTAACGTTAGATTTATAATTTGGTTAATACAGAAAATAAAAACAAAACAAACAAAAATATTATTATAATTCTAACTTTTATTTAATTTGTGTGTACATTCCAAACCAATTTATATCAAGCAATCATTTTTTTCAACATAAAATTTTATTTTATATTTTGTAAATTATGAACTTTGCATTTACGTTTAATAACTTAGGTACTTCACAGCTAGTTTTGAAAACAAAACAAAAAATTCAGTCATGTTTAAATACAAAAAATATCTTTTCGCAATCTTTAACATTCGAAATAATTACTTGCCCGACAATATAAAATCAAGACACTGGTTTAAGGGACACTTATTAAATTTTCATTTCCAATATATTAAGTTTTTTGTTTCGAAATTTTAAAATAAATTTTACTTTTTGCTATTATTTTATTTTTAGTTTTTATACATTATTGCCTTAATTTTTTGTAACACTATCAGATAAATTACACGTTACACTGTCACTTATCGTACTTAAGATACATTTTCCTTCTTTATAGTTTAAGTGTACATAATATGTGTAATAATAATTTCAATACATTTATATTTTAGTTTTTGAAATAAAGGTATTAACTTATGTATAACGATTGAAAATGTTGCATACACTGTACTTTGCAGTCAAAGTGGTAAAAATATAATCTAATTTTATAAATTTATATTTTGTAAACAAATTATATATTTTTCAGAAATCGAGAAAAATAAAATTGTAATATTCTGTAATACAAAACTAAGATTTCAAATAATAAAGACTATTAGAAATTGCAATGTTCTTATAATATATTGACAAGCACATAATACCAAATTAGAAATACAAATTAAAAAGTACAATTATATTTAATTAAGTATAATAAACTTTCATTATAATATTATTTTAAAAATATATAGATATGTTTTAGTATACCTAAATAAATTAATGTTAAATAAAAACTGTTTTACGTTAAAGTTTTGTATTATTATTTATTTAAAAAACAGGATAAATGATGACTTGGTAACAAATAAGTAACTAGATCATAAAATTTTATAGATTTTTAATTAATTCATTTTATTTAACTTAGTGCCTTCACAATGATTGATGTTATCTTTTTTTATAAATTTTGATTGTTTCTCTTATCCATCTGCTGTTAATATTGACCAATCTATTTAAATTTATAATTTAGTTACTTCTGTTATTTACTATAATGACATTTGTATCAGTTTCCCTGATGAAGACAGACGTTGAGTTTCGTCGAAATGTCGATACAAAACTTTAACGTAAAGCAGTTTTTATTTAATATAATGAGTTCTGAAAGAATTTTTATTATGTTAAATGAATATTATTACTAGAGTATTAAACTAATCTATAAGTTAGTTTAATTTAACTAATGCAAATATTACATAATAGAAAGCAATTGATTATAAAATAAATGACCTGCATTATTAAATTACCAGAGTGACTAAATGCCATTAAATTTAAATTTATCTCTCAAATATCGTGTTAATTTCAAAAACTAATAACTTTCAAGACACAGAAATTTGTTAAAGTACACAGAAAGAATAAATAAAGTTTGCTGATCCTCTATAGACGATTCAAATATGCAACCGGGTTTTTTAAAATGATTGCAAGTCATTTGTAACGTGTCGTTTTGAATGTAATGTAATGATCAACTACGTGTGAAAGGTGGAACAATTTGACTGATTTTATGCATTGTGCTACAGCCAACTTACGATCAAGTAACATCGAATAAAATAACACCTACCTAATCTGCAAATATATGGTACATATGGTATATATGTCCTCTTATCTGTACAGTTAAATGCCAATACTAGATCTTTTTATAGTTACACAAGGTTTTAAATAACTAAATTATAATTTTATTTTTGTAATATTATAAAAAATGTTTAATATACAAAAAATGTTAACGATAATTTATTTAAGAATATATTTTTAACAAAAATATCTATAATTAAATAGTTAATTTTAACATATACTTTTTCGAAAACATGTTTAATAAAAAAACACAATTATTTTGTTAAATTCATTTTATTATAATGTGAAATTCTGTAGAGGAAACCAGGATTGTTCTGTTTATGATTTTTTATAATAAATTCAATTTTTTTAACAAAATTTAAAAAATATATTTATTTAAACCAATTTTCGAAAGTAAGAGTTTATTAATTATTTTTGTGTACTTATTATGAATAATATAAATATGACATATATTATATAATCTTATACGTGTAATATTTAATTGTATGGCTGCTTGAATGCATCCGCGACAGCATATCCTCAAAACTTATGTATATATTTGAGTGCCTACACTGTAAAACGGGTGCATACTAATTGCACATGGCGTTGGGGTTTTAATCCCTTACCGAAACTTTGCATAGCCAAATTGCACACCGGTCATAAACAGATTAAGGGATTAAGATTTCAACTTAAAACCCGGTAGAATCGAAAATAATTTGTCTCTAGAACATACCACAAACGCCTGCGAATTTTTTTACGCAAATTTTCCTAAAACCTATAACCTAACCTACCCTAAGCCAGCAGTGGCGTAAAAATATGCTATAGAATAAACAAACGCTCACTGAAAAAACTACCGGCGTAAGGGTTCAAGACTCTTATAAACCGATAATCCGTTTGGGTCATTCAGGAGTTGACCGGTGTGCAATTCGGTTACTCAAATTTGGGATTTATGACATTGGTGTGCAATTTACTTGCTCCTGTAAAAAAATATATCTTAAATTTATGTAATTTTACATTGGTTTTAACAGTAAAAATAACATTTTGTAATTTTACTGTGATAATTAACGTAAATTTTTATTTATGAAAAACTATTTTTTAAAAACTTTTTTTATGAAAAACTACATTTATAAAACATTTAAATTACATAAATTTTTGTACAGTATAAATATAGAACTAGCAAAAAGCGATAAATAAAATTTGAATTTAAAATATTATTTCAATTTGTTTCTAATTTTCTTCTTCGTAATAAATATACAAAGGATGTTAAAACAGGTGAAATTTGCTCTAATAACATAAACAAATTTTACATTGCTGTATATGGTCCAATTTTTGTATCCTGCCCAACCCTGAATATATTGTTACTCTAATTTGAAAACCTTGTAACTTCCTTTTTAACCTTTTGATATTAAATATCAATAGCATTAGAGCTAGTTTTGATAACAATAAAATTTCTTCTTCTTATTTTTAAGATTTATAAACAAAATATTTTTATTAAGCAACATATCATAAAAATTAATATTAAAATTAATTAACTCTTTATAAACTCAGATGTTACGGATATTAATATCTACATTTAATGATAAAGGATTAATTTTATGTCTGCATGAAATGAAAATAATTTTTATTTGTAACTAATGAATTAATTTGAACATGTATAAAAATATTTTTCGGAATAACTTAAACATTACTATTATTATATAACGTAATATAGCCGAGGAAAAATCTATAAATATTTATATCAAAATACAGTCGATTCCGATTAATTGGGACACATCGGGACTAGAGCATTTTGGCCCAATTAAGCGGCTGCCCCAATTAAGCGAATTTTACATAAAATTAAACAATCTATATTTTTCTTTCAATAATTTTATTTTATAAATTCTTGAACAAAACTATAAACTACATATAACCAAAAAATATAAACTTCTAAGAAAAAATAATAATAAATAGGTACATACATTTTTAATTCAATGCAAAAATATGTCAAGTGTAGTCTGTCTTTTGTTTTATATTGTAAATATTTTTTCTTCTGAATATTTGTAACATAATATGTACTGTGATCTTAAATTTACTGGCCTAATTAAGCGGAATGTTGTCCCAATTAAACATGTAAATTTACTGTTGGTTCCTTGGTTTGGTTTCTGTTCTTTGAGATTTGACCCAAATAAGCTGCTGCCCCAATTAAGCGGTGGCCCAATTAAGCGGAATCGTCTGTATACGTATGTTAACAAAAACTTGAACCATTTTTCAACGATTCTTAATATTTAATTTAAATTGTACTACCCTGTTTTGTATACATATATACTAAAATAAATTTAAACATTTCTTTATATATCATTTATAAAAAATAATACTACTAATAATTACTTTCATAAATATGTAAAGGTATTGTTTAATAATAGCTTTACGTAGTCACCGTTAAAATAAGCGAATTTTGATTTATATCTTTGATTTTTTCTATATATATATATTACATATAAATTAGTGCAAAAAAATTGTTTCAAAATTTTTAAATAATTTAAAATTTCTCAACAAAATATATTATAAAAATAAAAATAAATATAATATTTCGATAATACGGATTTATATTAAAATTGTTAAGTTAATAAATCTAATAATAAAAATAAAACATGAAAAATATATCACCTAAAACTTTTAAATTCCTTGAAATATCACCGTCAGAAAACTACCTGGAAATAGGCGTTATTTTTACCACCATAACCTTTCTTGTTTTTCATTATCCAAGTTGGAAGTTAAAATGTTCTAAGGTAAATTTTCCTATATCTGTATATATACATATATAATATCTACAATGAACAGAATTCTTAAAAACATACATTTAACATTTATCTAAATTAATTACATAGATTAGTTAAAACCCTTCTTTCAAATACAAAACTACAATAAACGTCTTATTTATGAGATAATGAATTAACATAACAAAATATTATATGACTTTTTGAAAAATTATAAAACAAATGTTATTTTGCAACATAAAACTACATTACGTAAAAATTAAGAAGAAAAAATTTGATTGTTATCAAAACTAACTCTAATGCTATTGATATTTTAATATCAATAAGGTTAAAAAAGGTAGTTACAAGGTTTTTAAATTATAGTAACGATTATTATAGAACGTTACAGGATGTGTGAAAAATTAAAAATAAAAATTACATAGATATTTGAATATGCCTATTCTGATTTTGACGCTTTGTGTTTAAAAAACAGTTTATACATAATTAATGATTTTCTAATTTTATTTCGTTTTATTTTCTTCACTTGTGGCACGTTTTCACTAGAGTTACTTGAATTCTCTTCAGAATAAGTAAAAACATATTCATTAGATGAATTGTCACAAGCAAAAAGATCTTCATCTTCGGAAATATACTGCTCCCATAATTTAGCTAATTGTTTTTGTTCTTTTTAGTATTGGTACATAATTTACTCAAAATATGCATACTTTCCAAAATCATGAGTAGAACTAAACTTATTACAGAAACGATGATCATAACAAACTTGTACAAACATGCAAACAAGGCACAGTACATGTGTCTCACGGCGTATACGGATGAATCGATTTCATTAGGCCGTGAGGTACATATATTGTACATCTATAAAATATTTCAAAATTTGCAGAAATATTTAAAAGAAAACAAATTCCGATATGAAAATACCCTAAATCTATAAAAAAGAAAAACGGCCCGGGGACACCCAGATTTTTTTTTATTGGTGACAGTTAACGTGTTAAATGAATAATAAAATATTACTGGGAATTATTACTTTTTATTTAAAAAATGAAATGATTTATAATAATAATGCTAATCTTTTTCTAAGAGAACCTTGTAATCTATTTTTATATTTTTAAAGATAAAAATCGTTTTTAAATTTTTGTAAATGTCAGATAGTATTTTAAAAACTATTGCATTGCTTATGATGTATTGTACATTAAAATATTTTAAACATTTTGTAAAACCGCTAATAAAATCGTTTACAGAAATATTGATTTATAAATCTTAAAAATAGATAACTGTGATAAATAAAAATAAATATTTTGGTAATTGTCATAATGAAAAAAAATTTGTATTGATATTAATTTGAAATACTATGATAGTAAATATTAAAAATTGATAAAACAAAATTCTTAGTATACTATATAAACATAGAAATAATCTGGCCAGTCATTGATGCATAGCTTAACAGCCGATTCAATGACTGAGTAACTTGTGAAATTTTGAGAAAATGTCTCAACTTTAGAATATATTTTTATATTTCGTTATTTATTTTATTAATTTATGTTCTATGATTACAAATCTATTAACAATATTAGAAAAAGATTTGTTATACTTTTAATTTATCAGTTAGCATAACCAATTATTTTCTTGTTGGGGCCGTACCTTATTTAGTATTATAACGCCCTTCCCCCCTAAATAATCACGTGGTTTGAATATACCGTGCCTACTACGGAAAGTTTTCCTTAAAATAAAAAATCTATAAGTACTGAAATTTTCAAAATTTTAAGTCAACTATAGTGTAGCATTATACTCCGTATATTTACTTCTGTTTATATAACAGTTATAAAACAAGTTTAGTGCAGCAGTTTAATTGCTTTTTTTGACTTGGAAATAAACTGCTTTCAAATGATAAAGAATATTTTTTAATATTAGAAGAATTTTATAAAATGGGCAATTAAATTTTTTTTTAAAATATTGTATTTATCAAGACATAGATTTCGTTATTGAAAATATACTTAAAGAAAAGTTAAAAATAATATTAGATACCTTTAAACAAGAATAATAAACAGTATGCAAATTTGTTGAAGTTAATAAGTTAAATAAGTTTAAATATGAAATTAACTTGAAACACTACAGTAAATGAGAAAATAATTCTAACTGTAAAATAGATTTTGGTTTTAATATACATTAAATGATATTTTTTAACACGCCTTCAATTTATTTTGTAAAATCATATGCAAACTGATTCTTAGAAAAATTTTGCATTTCAAATTATAAATTCGATTGCGTTATAAATTGATAAATGTATAGGAAAATTTAATTTAGTATTTCATATTAACACCCCAGTGTTGTAAAATTTTTTCAATAAATAAACAAAGATAAATCTGAATCGTTTGAAAGAAGATACATTCTACACTAAATATTTTATTTGTTATTAGTTAAAAATATCGCTTGAATATGTAGACAAGCAGCAAAGAAAACTTTATAAAAAATTGGGACACCGACCCTGCAGTACCATAGTATAAACCGCAGGAATATGTTCAGGACAAGCTTCTAATTTTAACACCTGCCTCGAAGTTAAGCTACTTAAAAGAAAAAATAAAACAAAATCAGAGAGAAAAGTTTGAGATATTATTAGAAAAGAAAACTTTATAATATATTATTTATGTGTAATATTTTTTTATAATATTTTCATTTATAATAAAATTTAATTATAATTTTTATGTTTTCTATGTAGTCATCCTTTTGTATTTCTATTTAATTCTTAAACAAAATAAGTGACAGTGTAATGTGTAATTTATCTGATAGCGGTACAAAAACTTACTACAATAATGTATAAAAACTAAAAATAAAACAATAGCAAAAAGTAAAATTTATTTTAAAATTTCGAAACAAAAAAGTTATTATTTTGGAAATAAAAATTTAATGTCCCTTAAACCAGTGCATTGATTTTATATTGTTGGACAAGTAATTGTTTAGAAAGATTAAAGATTGCAAAAAGATAATTTTTTATATTTAAACGTGACTGATTTTGTTTTGTTTTCAAAGCAAGCTGTGAATTGCTGTGAATTGATTGATATAACTGGTTTTAAGGAATGTATGCACAAACTAAATAAAATTATTAATTTATTACTAAAAATTGAAGTTAGAATTATAATAATATTTTTGTTTGTTTTGTTTTTATTTTCTGTATTAACCAAATTATAAATATAAAGTTAATTTTAAGTAAAACAAAATTTTTGTTTATTATTACTTATTATTCGTACTAAATATAATATTTATACTTTAATTTTTCTTGTAAATTATAAAATTTATGTATATTTTAATAGATTTTGAAAACATATTTCTAAGGTAATACTTTGACGTTTAATATTCTATTAAAATAACAAGGCCCTAAGAAAATGTTTGTTTTTTAACATCAAATGTAAATATTGAATTTCAAATTTGTCAAAATCATACACAATAGTGAAAAATTTTGATATATATTTTTTTAAAGTAGAGCTAAATGATTTACATTAATTTTTTTTAGTTATTCAAATTTACTTTTTGTTTCAATATAATAAATATTAGCAAAATTATTCAAGGAAATAGAGATTTAAAAATTAAAATAAAGTTTTTTAATTTTATATTTATATTTTATTTATATTATATTTTTCTTGTATGTGTACATAAATTTTTTAACATTGTTTACATCTTTGCTAAATTTTTTGGAATATAAATTAAAATGTTCAATAAAAATATTTTTAAATTTATTGTTTATACATACAACATCTACTATATCTAAATCTATATTATTAATTATATTATTGCGAATATAATTTAAAGCAATTTCTTGCGTAAATTTTTTATATTCAGCAAATATATCCCTAAATTGATTTACAAAATCTTTATATGTTTTATTTATATAATTATTTAACACTAAAATTTTTTTAATATTATCTTCATTTATTGCAATAAAAGAATTATTTTCTCGCAATTTAATATATTTTTTCGATAGTATACTGATTTGTATATTATCAGTAGACAAAATAAAATGTCTGTCGCTAAATGTTGTTTTTTCTTTTAATTTGAATTTTTTTATTTTTTTCACAAAATTAGCTATATTGTTAATGTTTATAAATGTTTTATATTTGACTAATCTTATAGCACTTTTAAATTTTTCATTAGGATCTAGTCCCACTACAATAAACAATTGTTTTTCACTATCAATAGGCACAATCACTTCATGTAACAGTTTGTAATTTTTGTCTTGTTCACTTTTAGATGGCGAAAAAATAAAATGTCCCACTGGAGCCGCACCAACTAAAAAATTGAACTCTTCACTAACATTTATTAATTGATCTTCTTCGCTAATTGATGGTTGTACATCTTGCGTAGTAATTATTTGGGCATTTTGTTCTTCAATTTCGAGTTCTTCCTCTTCATTGCTAGTGAATAAAATTTTAACGTCTTCTTTTTCTTCTTCTTTATCTTCATCTATCCAGTTGATATCCTGTGTACGAGGTGGAAATTCCGGTGTTTTAATTTCAAAATCAAAACCAGGATGAATAACAACATCATCCAAGATTTCAAAAATATGTTTCGAAGCCATTGTATATCAGAAGTAACTAACTAACTAACTGAGCGAATGTCTATACTAAGAATGTTTTAAAAATTTGAAAAACTTCTCTATTTAAACTTTAAAATTTTTTTTTTTTTTAGTTCTATTTTGTAAGTATACAATGTATTTTACTAATGAACTGATTTTACAAATTCTTAAAATACTTTAATATAATGTATGTCATAAACAAAATTCTTCAAAATATACATTCCATAATTACTAAGTCTTTATATGACATTTTCGAAAATTAGAAAAATACATTTTGCTACTTTTAAATATAAAAATAGATTATCTAAAAATCTGTTAAAATTCTTTTTTTTAAATATAGGTGTAAACAGTAAACTACCTGAAAATTTTTAATAGAGGTTTGTTTTACTATGCTAAATGTCTTTTCTTGTCTTCTTTTTTCATTATTAAAGTTGGTTAAAATATTCTAAAATAAGCTATAACATTAACAGTTAACACAGTTTTTAAAAAAATATACATCCCGAATTATGTAAAATTTTTTTCCCTTTTTAAAATACCGTTCTATATAATTAAATTGGCCAGTTTTTTTTAACAAATTGTCAGTTCTACATCGTGAACAATAAACAGAATTCTTAAAAACATACATTCCACATTAATTACATATGATTAGTTAAAAACCTTCATTTAAATACAAAACTACAATAAAGACCCTATTTATGAAATAATTAATTAGCAAAAATATTCTAAATTATACCTTACAAGTAACCGATATGACGTCACTGGCGCCAGTAACTAATTAGATCATTAATTAGTCATTAAGGGGAGTCTGAAATATCCCCCAAATTAAACTACTGACCAACGTACTTGATAATGATCGCAAGATCGAAACGCGTCGTAAAATAAAGAAAAAAGAACTGCACACAGGAAAACCAAAAAAAAAACAACAATACCAAAAAATATCTGAGATATAATATCCTATGTAGAATAATATATATTTTTTAAGATTTTTTTTGTATTTTGGAAAATAGAGAAAAAAACACACTTTTTGCTTTTTTCGGCCAAACTATAAATACGAAAAAATTCAAAAAAATATGTATTATTCTACATAGGATATTCTATCACAGGTATTTTTTAGGTAGATTAATAATCATTTTTGTAGTAAATAGAGCCAGTTAAAAAATATAATATTTTTTATTTAATATAAATCAATTAATAATAATTATTAAATTTATAATTGAATTATTAATTCAACATTTATTATGTAATTTTTAGAACAGTCAGTTACAATAAATAAGTTGTATTAAACGAATAAATTCAATACGAAATTCAACATATTTTGAATTTTTGTAGGTACGTGTCTGAACATAGCAATTAGATACGTGGTGCCTAACGTTAAAATGTTCTAATGTAAGGTATACGTAATATGAACAATTAACAGAATTTTTAAGAATTATACAGGGCGTTTCATTGGCAAACGGAAATACTTAAACGGTGAATAGAGGTCACCGAGGCGGTTTTAGAATTACCCCATTTATTGAACCTGACGGTCTTTGTAACCGAGATACAGAGTGTTTTATCGATTTTACTTATTTCTTCCTGGGGTTATAACTGTCGAACCATCCCGTACATTTTTATGATATTTAGTACACATGTTTCTCATTCAAAGCCCGAATGAGCCACTTACTATTAACAAGAAAAATCCAGGTCCGGATTAACAAAAAAAAATAGAAAACAATTGTGACCTTGAAGCAACAAATATTGAAATTTTCAAAATTTGTTTGAATATTTGAAAAGCACACAAAAACCTAAATTAAAATGTGAGCTTTAATTTTTTGCGCCAAAATTTAACTACTCAAATAAAGTTTTTAAAAATTTATAGCCTAAAAAATAGTTTTTATTAACTTTTAATAATAAATTATAAAAACTTTTGAAGTGTATTCTTCACAAATAAATTCGCGCGATGAGCTTATTAGAAGAATTCAAGAAGCTTGCAGGGAAACAAAGAACAATCCTAATGTAATTCGAAAATCAATTCGAAATATTTTAAAACGAGCAAGAAAATGTATAGACCAAAATGAAAAACATTTTGAGCAATTGTTGTAGTTTTTATCTTTTTAATTTAGTATGTTATTTTTGTTCAATTGTTGTAGTTTGTATCTGTTAATTTAGTATGTCAGTTTTGTTAAATTGTTGTATTTTAAACGAATTAAATTATTATAACTGGAATGAAATCGACCTATTTTTTCTCAGTTCTTTTACTAAAACATTAAAAAATAACATTAACACAATACGAATTTTTAAATATGTGCAAAAAGGGTGTTTAAAAACTTTTCAAAAATTACAAGTACGGACCTGGAAAATACACACTGGATTGGTCTACAGCTATAAAAATTGAAACCAATGTAGTTAATAATTATTTAGTAATTTTAAAATGAGTACGGATTCAAAAGTTTTTATAATTTATTATTAAAAGTTAATAATAACCATTTTTTGGCTCTAAGTTTTTAAAAACTTCACTTTTAGTTCAAAATGCGAGTAGTTAAATTTTCTGCGCAAAAAATTAAAGTGCACATTTTAATTTAGTTTTTTGTGCGCTTTCCAAATATGCAAACGGATTTTGAAAATATCAATATACAGGGTGTTGTTTCAAGGTCACAATTGCTTTCTATTTTTTTGTTAATCCGGACCTGGGTTTTTCTTGTAAATAGTAAGGGGCTCAAATATCAAAACAATGTATGGGGTGGTTCGATAGTTATGACCCCCAGGAAGAAATAAATAAAATCGATAAAGCACCCTGTATCTCGGTTACAAAGACCGTCAGGACCAATAAATGGGGTACTTCTAGAACCGCCTCGGTGACCTCTATTCACCGTTTAAGTATTTCCGTTTACCAATAAAACACCCTATATATGTCATAATTATCAAAATATTACATGATATTTTTAAAAATTAGAAATAGAATTTTATTATTAAACATAAATAGTGGATTACTTAAAAATCTTTTAAAATTCTTTAAATACATTAATACATAATTAAATTCCTATAAAGGCTTAATTTATTAGATATATGGCTGATTACTGGCGGTAGGGTGACTCAGATATCTGACACAAATTACTACTAACATATATACCGTGAGTTACAAAATTAGATACCATAATAATTAATATCTCTAGACCTATAATAGCTACAATTTCGGTTTCAGAAATAATTTTTTAGTATTCATATCAACTATATAATACTTTAATAATTTAATAATTACTTAATAATTACTTTAATTATAATATCTATCCAATAACGTAAGAATATTCTTTATATTAATATATTTCTGGCTAGAACGCCAACTTATGATTTTTTTAAATTCAATTTATGAATTTTTATCTTAAAAAATCTAATATTGTTTCCATGATATAAGATATGATACATTTTAAATGTAAAGTAAATGAAAAAATATTTTTTTATAAACAGCAAATATTTCTAGTTTAACATAGTGAAGCAATCTTAATACTAAATAATATTTTTCTTTTATTAAATTATTAAAATTTAAAATATTATTTATAATGGTTCCTAATTTTTCAAAAATTAAAAATAAATTAATACAATAATTAATCATATTTATAATCAGAAATATTGTATTGTTTTTAAAAAACTGTTTTTTTTTTGTTATTATTTAAAATATATTATGTATTATATTATTGAAAATGGAAACTATATTTGATTTTATAAGATAAAAATTCATTATTCGTAATCTCAGCTACCACCGAAATACTAATGCGTTTCAACATATGGTAGATTAAAGGCGGACACATTCTGACAACAGTTTTAAAAATACAAATAAAATTTCTGTTTTACTGCAAGATATTGCAATTTTTAACAACTAAAACTTTCTCAAGGAATATATTTGAAGCAATACCTGTTATTAATGCATAAAACTTCTTAATGTGTAATTTGTTAAATAGTAAAATCAATAACAATGACATCCAAACTTTGAGATTATAAATTTTAGCATCGAGTTTTTCTTTTTATAAAATGAAAGGAAAATTAATATAAGTGACAAAATAATAAATTAATAATATTGTTGCTTCTTTATTTTTAAATAGTACATTTATTTTTGAATACAATAAAATAATAAGGTAATTTTTTTTCGATATTTAGTTTTGGGCTATAAGTGTATGGGACAATATGTACCTACTACTATATTAATATTATAATATATATATATATATATATATATATATATATATATATATATATATATATTAGGGTGTTTCGAAAAATATCGAACCAGCTGGCCCTGGGCTCAAATCAAAGATTTGGGTCTACAATATACCCATACAAGTCCATTCGCGATTTAAAAAATGTTTAGAGGGTGCACCGAGCTGCGAAAATGCCAATTTTTAGACCTTTTTTTAGATAATCGCCCAAAATCTTGTCTTAAAAGCATCGGATCAAGTCGTGCTTTTGATATTTTGTGATCAGAACAATACTGAACAAGTTAGACCTGCGGATAACGATTGTTTCAGTCAATTTTGAATTACGCTATTATGATGAGGTACTGGAGCACTGAGAGGAATAGATTATTTCTAAATCAAAAAGAGTTGTAAGGATAATTGCAAAAGCAAATGTTAGGGATCATTGCAAACCATTATTTAAAAAACTTGGAATTCTAACTTTGGCTTTATTATATATTTTAAACTATGTTCTGTAAGCTAAAACTCACATTGATTCGTTTACCAAAAATAATAATATACATTCATATAATACTAGAGAAAAAACAAATTAGCAGGTCCTATGCATAATTCAAGCAAATTTAAAACGGAACCTAAATACAACTGTATTACATTATTTAACAAAATACCTGAAAGTATTAAAAAACTATATGATAAAAAATTTAAATTAGAAATTAAACAAATTCTTTTGCAACATAGCTTCTATAAAATAGAAGAATTTTTAAATATTGACTTTTACTAAAATATTATTATATTGACATTACAATAAGTTTTAGTTTTATCATTTTGATTGTTCTTTGATATTTGATATTTACTTGTCATATTATTTATGTATTGTTCCTCTGTATTTCGTTAAAAGAATAATCACATTGGACATAAGTTTAACAACATTAAGATTAATTGGCATATGTCGTTTTATATATATATATATATATATATATATATATTGAAAGGATATTATTGGGATTAGAAGTCAATACAGAATATGATATTAATAACTCAATTCATTGTATACGTTGCAAGCTTTCGGAGGTTGCTTGCCTCCTTCATCAGGCTGACCTATTTATTGTAAAATACAAATTATGTTAAAATACAATCAAATCTAATTAGTAATTACAATGTACAATGATTTAATAAACTTACAATGGTAGAGAATTCTGTGTGTTCTTTATCATACAATATTTAGAAAATATGTCCACAATGGAAAAAACCAATCCAGATAACAAAACAGTTTTTTTGAAATAAGATTAAAAATAAAATTAAATGTATAACAATTTGTACGTCAAAAATTAAAATTGTATTCTTATATATAAATAAAAAATAGTTATAAGTAATTGTCAGTAATAAAAAATTATTTAATTTTTTCTTTCACAATACCAAATATAAACGACGTTGGACACGAATTAATTTTTAATTACTACGAAGGTTGATAAAAATAAATTTTTTATTATCAACTGATTTTTGGAGGGAAATTATAACCGAACCTAATATTAGTCACGTTACATAGAACGACGCACTACTGTCAATAACAACATAACCTATGTTTTATTCACAAAGAATTTAGATGACAACACGCGCTACACGCGCAAACAGTCAGATTGTTTTTCACTGAAACCAAACAACTAAGTAATATCACGAGATGAACCATTACTTTTATTCACAAACGTAAGTAGAAAGTCATATATTATACTGAGGTGTTGAATATCAGCACGCTTGTTTACACTCATGCTATCTGTTTTTATATAGATCATTTCTAAAAGCGATCGTTTAAATGATTTCTCTTCAATACAAACCACAGACGTGTTCGTAAAGTCAAACTTATGTTGTTTTTGATGTGAATGAATTGATAATGCCGTTGCTTGAGGTTTCAACCTACAATCCGATCTATGTAACGCCAGCCGTTCTTCTAACCAACGCTTCGTGTTACCTATGTACGTCGCATCACAATCTGAACATGGAATCTTATAAACTAAGTTTGACTGTTTCTTGATAGGAATGACATCTTTTAGTTTCGTATAAATTTTCTTAGTAGGTAAGATGTTTTTTCTAATTATTTTTATGTTGTCTGATTTTAAAATGTTAATTAATTTTTCTGTTATTTTAGGTAAATTTGGGAGTGTGAAAATATTCTTTTTTATCTCCAATTCAGTACGTGGAACTTCTGAAGTGTTACTATTAATTAGTGAAGTCCTGTTGTGTGGAGTTGACCAAATTATTTTATTTACTAACTTCTTCGGATATCCATTATCGATTAATATTGTATATAATTTACTCAGATTAGCATTTTTGTAGTTATTATGAGATAACCTGACAACCCTGTTTTTTAAACCAAGGATGGTGTTGATTTTTGTGTGTTGTTGTTGGTAAGAATCAAAATGTATATAACGACAAGACGCTGTAGGTTTAATGTACCAACTAGTTTTTATACAGTTATCCGCATCTCGAATTAATAAGATTTCCAAAAATGGAATGGACTTATTAGTTTCATATTCAACAGTAAAATTAAGATGTTCATTAAATACATTCAATACATGTAATGAAGATTGGATCTCATCTTCTTTGATTGCACAAATTACGTCATCAACATATTTCTTTATAAACACTGGTTTCATGTTAAATTTCTTCACACAATCATCCAATAGAAAATCCATAACTAATTGTGCTATTATGGGGCTAATTGTGGCACCCATAGGCGTACCAAACTTCTGAATATATAATTTGTTTTTTACTGTTATTAAATTATTCGAAAATATGAAATCTACCATTTCTAAGAACATGTTGTATGGAATATTTGTAATACTTTGTATGTTAGGCCAATTTTGTTCTAAAACTGTATGTATCAATTCGAGAGATATGTTACCAAATAAATTTTCCACATCAAAGCTGACCAATACATGATCATCCGGCAATCTCATATTTTGTACTGTTTCAACAAAATCCATTGAGTTATTAATATAGTATTCATTGTCTTTATTATATGAAATTGTTAATATGTTCTTTATGAAATTAGCTATATTGCTAGTTGGCGTATTGATGCAACAACAGATTGGTCTCATTTTTATATTTGAATTTTCTTCTGTTAATTTATGTATTTTCGGTAAACAATATAATGTGGCCGGTACTGAATTGTAGATTTTTAACGATTTGTGCTGGTTCTCATTAATTGCATCAATTTTATATAATTGATCTATGTATTTGTTCGCTTTGTTTTGGATAGATCTGATCGGATCCGTATTCAAAGCGAACAAATACATAGATCAATTATATAAAATTGATGCAATTAATGAGAACCAGCACAAATCGTTAAAAATCTACAATTCAGTACCGGCCACATTATATTGTTTACCGAAAATACATAAATTAACAGAAGAAAATTCAAATATAAAAATGAGACCAATCTGTTGTTGCATCAATACGCCAACTAGCAATATAGCTAATTTCATAAAGAACATATTAACAATTTCATATAATAAAGACAATGAATACTATATTAATAACTCAATGGATTTTGTTGAAACAGTACAAAATATGAGATTGCCGGATGATCATGTATTGGTCAGCTTTGATGTGGAAAATTTATTTGGTAACATATCTCTCGAATTGATACATACAGTTTTAGAACAAAATTGGCCTAACATACAAAGTATTACAAATATTCCATACAACATGTTCTTAGAAATGGTAGATTTCATATTTTCGAATAATTTAATAACAGTAAAAAACAAATTATATATTCAGAAGTTTGGTACGCCTATGGGTGCCACAATTAGCCCCATAATAGCACAATTAGTTATGGATTTTCTATTGGATGATTGTGTGAAGAAATTTAACATGAAACCAGTGTTTATAAAGAAATATGTTGATGACGTAATTTGTGCAATCAAAGAAGATGAGATCCAATCTTCATTACATGTATTGAATGTATTTAATGAACATCTTAATTTTACTGTTGAATATGAAACTAATAAGTCCATTCCATTTTTGGAAATCTTATTAATTCGAGATGCGGATAACTGTATAAAAACTAGTTGGTACATTAAACCTACAGCGTCTTGTCGTTATATACATTTTGATTCTTACCAACAACAACACACAAAAATCAACACCATCCTTGGTTTAAAAAACAGGGTTGTCAGGTTATCTCATAATAACTACAAAAATGCTAATCTGAGTAAATTATATACAATATTAATCGATAATGGATATCCGAAGAAGTTAGTAAATAAAATAATTTGGTCAACTCCACACAACAGGACTTCACTAATTAATAGTAACACTTCAGAAGTTCCACGTACTGAATTGGAGATAAAAAAGAATATTTTCACACTCCCAAATTTACCTAAAATAACAGAAAAATTAATTAACATTTTAAAATCAGACAACATAAAAATAATTAGAAAAAACATCTTACCTACTAAGAAAATTTATACGAAACTAAAAGATGTCATTCCTATCAAGAAACAGTCAAACTTAGTTTATAAGATTCCATGTTCAGATTGTGATGCGACGTACATAGGTAACACGAAGCGTTGGTTAGAAGAACGGCTGGCGTTACATAGATCGGATTGTAGGTTGAAACCTCAAGCAACGGCATTATCAATTCATTCACATCAAAAACAACATAAGTTTGACTTTACGAACACGTCTGTGGTTTGTATTGAAGAGAAATCATTTAAACGATCGCTTTTAGAAATGATCTATATAAAAACAGATAGCATGAGTGTAAACAAGCGTGCTGATATTCAACACCTCAGTATAATATATGACTTTCTACTTACGTTTGTGAATAAAAGTAATGGTTCATCTCGTGATATTACTTAGTTGTTTGGTTTCAGTGAAAAACAATCTGACTGTTTGCGCGTGTAGCGCGTGTTGTCATCTAAATTCTTTGTGAATAAAACATAGGTTATGTTGTTATTGACAGTAGTGCGTCGTTCTATGTAACGTGACTAATATTAGGTTCGGTTATAATTTCCCTCCAAAAATCAGTTGATAATAAAAAATTTATTTTTATCAACCTTCGTAGTAATTAAAAATTAATTCGTGTCCAACGTCGTTTATATTTGGTATTGTGAAAGAAAAAATTAAATAATTTTTTATTACTGACAATTACTTATAACTATTTTTTATTTATATATAAGAATACAATTTTAATTTTTGACGTACAAATTGTTATACATTTAATTTTATTTTTAATCTTATTTCAAAAAAACTGTTTTGTTATCTGGATTGGTTTTTTCCATTGTGGACATATTTTCTAAATATTGTATGATAAAGAACACACAGAATTCTCTACCATTGTAAGTTTATTAAATCATTGTACATTGTAATTACTAATTAGATTTGATTGTATTTTAACATAATTTGTATTTTACAATAAATAGGTCAGCCTGATGAAGGAGGCAAGCAACCTCCGAAAGCTTGCAACGTATACAATGAATTGAGTTATTAATATCATATTCTGTATTGACTTCTAATCCCAATAATATCCTTTCAACATTTATATAAAGTCAACATTTATTATTATATATATATATATATATATATATTTGTTTATATTAAATTTATTATAATTATTGCAAACATGTATATTGTATATGACGAAGCAAAACTGTATTTATGGTATTATGCAAAAATAAATATTATTATTATTATTATTATTATTATTATAATACCAAGTGGACTTCTCAGACTTCGTTGTGACCCAGGAGCAGGGGGTGGAATCTGACATAGGACGAAATTTGCCGCTATATTATTTTGCCGGTGCAATACTAGATGGCATGAGAATGTACTTTCTGAAGATATTGTTTTCTTTTCGTGTTACTAGATGTCGTTCATGGTTGCAGTGGCTTAGGGTACCTATATAATATAAGGGTATGGACATGGTCAAGGTCGCCGCCATTAGTCCGCCAAATATGTATAGAAGATATACAGGAAAAACATGAAATTTTCATTATTATCGCAAATAAAGTGGTTTATTACATTTTAATAGATACATAAATATACTTTAATTAATTATTTTTCATATTTATACAATAAAAAAGTATTTAATAAATACTCAGAACAAATAAATGTAACTATATTCTTCAATGTAAATATTTGCAAATACAAAAATACCAATTTTATAATTAATAATACTAGATAATTTTGATTTATTTTAAAATGTTTCATTTCCAGGAATTTTTAATCGTATAACGATTTCAATTTTTTAACTAACATTATTATCTTTTAATTTGTATTTAGATTATAATATAAAGTTAATTATAATAATTTCTAAAAATATTTATTCTATTTTTAAAAATATAAAATATCACAACACACACAAACGCACGATCAACGCTGTCAATTAAATAATAACAATGGGTATAATATATAAACAAAAAAAATATTTATTTCTACATAAATAAAAATATCTAAATAGCCATAGATTTGCTGGAAAATTTTGATTTATTACAAATTTTCTTTTCTCCTCTATTGCTGCAACCCACTGCTGAACAACCGGGCATTCTCTATAAAAATAAAATATAAATATTTTAAATTTTTAATAATGAAATTTTTTTACAATAATTATAATAATACAATTTATACCAAATACATAATATAATGATAAAATCGTTATTGTAAGTTAAGAGAGGTTAAGATATCAAAATTTATATAATTTAAATTTTTCCAATTACTTAATCTTATTTTGTTGTAAATGATTACTTATATATAAAATTAAATTAAACTTTTTTACACTTAACTTCAATATAAATGAAAATTATTTCTAAAGTGTATATGTCACTTATCACTAAACTAATTAACAAAAAATAAGTCTTTGTCGATATTTTAAATATTTAATTCCGGTCTATACACTATTAATTATGTTAATATAAAATCTTAATATAACAAAACTGTTTATAACATTAAAAAACCTTAAAATAACTTCAAATAACAAGGATCAGCACATATATCACAACAAAAATTTGGCGGACTAATGGCGGACACAAGCGAAAATGAACCTTATTGATTTGACCACTACATGGCCATACCCTTATATTATATAGGTACCCTACAGTGGCTTGCTGTAACGTCATTTTAAAACATTGTGATATCGTTGACCATGCCTCCGGTAAGTATTGAAAGGTAGTTTGTTAATGTAAAATTATATGATCTAAAAATAGTATTGCAAATTATTAATTAAGATTAATATGTTTAAATTTCAGATAATAGGTTGCCTTGTGCACATTTGTACAAATTTTCCGGGCCAATTTGTTTTGCCTAGGAATGAAAATATGCGGAAGCTGTGGTTGGAGAAATTGAAGCGAATTGATTTGGTCAATTTACCGTATGATACTGTAAAACATTATAGAGTATGCGGTCTTCATTTCTCCAACCACAGCTTCTGCAATGAACTGCGGATGAAATTAAACAGGAACGCGGTTCCAAATGAAGTTGTTGGTGCCGAAGGTATGTACTATTATTTATATTTATACCGCACGATTACAAACTATTTTAATTATTGTTATTTCTAATTGTTAAATTTGTTTAATCACATTAATGATTAGTATATCTGATATTAATTTTTTTACAGATTTCGTTCCACAGCAGTCCTCTCCAGCAGTTGCGAGAGAACAATTACCGGAAAGGAACGATAATGCTGCAGGTAAAATATTTATTAATATATACGTAAACATAGTTATTTCTGTAATTATAAAAATAAATTATTTTTTTTTCAATATTTTAATATATATATATATATATATATATATATATATATATATATATATATATATATTTGTTTCAGTAAACTTGGCACATTTAAATGTCACAAGAAAGGCACGGTTGACACCACGAGAACGGAAGCTATATTCTAAGCTGCAACAAATTCAACGTACTGTAACTGCATTAAAGAGACGTCATAGAATTCTGAAAGAGAAAATTTCCACTCCATTAACATCTTCCCAGTCTATTGAAGACTTACCCAAACCTTTAAAATTATTCCTTGTATCTCAATTACGTAATTTCAATAGATCCAAGAAAGCCCACCGATACACCGACAGAGATAAATCACTTTTCCTTTCTATCTTTAAACATTCTCCCAAGTGCTACCGGTATTTGCAGAAAATTTTAATTTTGCCTTCTCCCCGTACCTTGAGAAAGGTATTGGGTAATTTTCAGTTAAGTCCTGGCATTAATGCGAGTTTGTTTAGTTATTTAAACAGTGTGTCTGCAAGTATGGATGAATTGGATAGGTACTGCATTATTATGTTTGATGAAATAGAGATAAGCAAACATTTTAGTATGGTTAATGGTAAGAATACTTGCTGTATTCACGGTTTTTTTGATCTAGGTACTGAATCGAGTCAACATATTGCTGATCATGCTTTAGTATTCATGATTCGAGGTCTTCGTCGAAGTTGGAAGCAACCAATTGCTTATTACTTCACGAAGAATTGCTCGAATAGATAGGTACTAAAGAAATTGATTGCCGATGTGATAAGAGCTGTTCATAACGAAACAAAATTCAGAGTCGTCGCATCCGTTTGTGATGGCGGCTCATTTAACGTAGCTGCAATCCGATCGTTAGCTGAAGATAGTGGAAGGGAGCGGAATGACTTTATATACAATATTGATAACAATAAAATTTTTCATTTGTTTGATGTACCACATTTATTGAAATGTGTTCGAAATAATTTTATTGATAAAAATATTGTATATAAGGGTGACAAAACTGCAAAGTGGTCTGATATTAAACATGTTTATTATCAAGATGGGATGCTTCCAACATGCAGAATGTCTAATTTGACACAAAAGCATGTGAAGCCATCACATCGTGATAAAATGCGTGTTAAGACCGCTGCTCAAGTTTTTAGTCACACAACAAGCATGTGCTTAACACTTCTGTCACATCATCAGGTAGTGAACGGATTGCATACGGCTGAATTTGTTGAGTTTATGAACAATCTTTTTGATTCGTTAAATTCAGTTTTTAGATCAAAAAATTTGTTAGGCAGTAAACTTACGAACAATTCACCGCACTTCGATTTTTTGTTGTCTGCAAAAGCTATTTTGAATGGATTAGTTTTCATTGACAAACATAATAAAAAATTGCCTACTCCATTTAGTGTACGTGGATTTATTTATACGATTCGCAATGTACAGTCACTATGGCATTTTTTGGATAGTGTTGGATTTAAATATTTGTGTACCAAATCTTTAAATCAGGACCCTGTCGAAAATTTGTTTAGTGCTGTTAGAGGATTGTGCGGAAGTAATACCCGGCCTACACCTTTACAATTTGCAGCTGCATTTAAAACCTGTATTTTAACCGATTGAGTGCCAAGCAGCGATTTTGCGCTCTTCTGTTACGCTTGAAATTTGCCAGCGCTCTAGCAAGCTCGGTTTCTGTAGATGCCCGACTTTACTGCTACCGTTCCGTTTTAAGTAAAAAGAAAATTGGAGTAATATTACACTTCATTGGTGTAAACTTTTTATTCTTATAAACAACGATTACTATAATAATATAATGAATTACATAATGTAAAATAGGAAATAAGACAAGCGCAAAAGCACTCCTTGGCACTTTTGGACGGGGAAACAGCAAAAATCCGTGGCACTCAAACGGTTAAATAATACGGTTAAAAGTAGTAGCTGTACAAATTGTGAAGATGATGGTAAAAAATACCTTTTGTCATATGACATTCTTTTAGAATTCATTCAATCTGAAGTTTCACCTTTATCAACAGTGTTATCCGATCCTAATATTCCATCTACTTCCACTTGTCCAACACGTCTTAATGTTCCTGCTCCGTCAATTTTCACAACATCTGTTAATATTGCGAAACGTATAAATAATTTGGTTGGGTCGTATATTGCTGGATATTTACTGAAAAAGCTTTTACATCGTCAATGTCAGTCATGTATTCAGTTTCTTTTAACTGATACATGTACTGGCATTCACGAAATAATTGTTCTTAAGGGGGTAGTACACTTTGAACGTCCAAAAAGTAAGGCATTTTCGTTAATTTTTTTAAGCAATAAAACACTAAGGGAGGGCAAATATGTTATAACCCATTTATTACTCATCCTTCGAACTACAATTTGTATTTTTTTTGAACTCGATCGGCGCCCCCCCGTGGCCGGTGCACCAGGTCGCGCAGACGTCCTCGCGCGGAAGTCGGAAAACGGTGTGGGAAAATACTCCTTCCCATGTGATCCTGGTACATAAATCGAACTAAATCCTAATTAGTAATGAAATTTGGGTTAGAAATACGTATTCCGATTTTTTTTAAATTGATTTTTTCAAAAGTTGTGGCCTTAGGAAAAAAAAATCCATTTTTTCACCCTAAAAATGCTTACAAAATCGTGGATTAAAAATCCATTTTTGACAAAATCAAAAATGTGGATACGTATTTCTAAGCAGAATTTAATTCTGAACAAGAAAACCTAGGCGATATCCAAATTTGATGATAACTGGTTAGAGTTATTTCCCACACCAGTTTGAAAAACCTCGTTTCGAGATAAACGGCGTTCATTTTTCTCGTGGAAATGTATTTACCTTCAATCGGCTATGCCGGCTCCATACATTTTTTAGGAAATCGCTTCGTAAAGCGGTAAGGAATATTCTGGCGGACTTGGAGTCTTTTCTAAATTAAAGTATACATCCCAAGGAACATTTTAAGCCAAAAAAAAAAAATGCATTTTTTTGAAAAGTCAAAGTGTACTCCCCCCTTAAGGAATATGATGACAACATGCGTCTTACATACCCTTCTGAAAATTTTGTAAAAGCTATAAATGAAAGCAAAGATGAAATTTTCAAACAAATATCACTCCTTATCCATCTTCCAGTTTTTTTTTCTCGTTTAACACAATCCCATTATCAAATCCCTTCCCATTTCTGTTCAGAACATGGCGTTTCTATGCAGCAACATACTGTGAATTTGTTGGGTCTAGTTATGGTAAGCTATTTTGCAAAAAGGGTTAACTTAAAAATAAATAATAAAGATCAGAGACCTAATGAAATTATAAATAATTTTATTAGGTCCACGATGTGAAATTATTATTTATATTTTTGATAATCAATTTTGTAAAATTCGCAAGTTACAAGTGTCGCTGTCACCGTGCATTAACATTTTTACGAGCCAAGAAAACTGCAAAAGTTCCAACAAAGCCAAAATCACCAAAATCCAAAATTGCCAAATCAAAAGCTGCAAAGAAGGCTTCAGCAAAATGAATCGTTTGCGTTTTTCTTTCGTCTTTTAAAACTTTAAAACGGCCCTTTTTAGGGCCACCAATTTTTTCGTAAAAGATTTTTTTTTCACAAATGCTTTTCAAAGTATTAAATATACATAAATTACATTAGTAATTTATAAATAAAAATAATATTTTTGTTGTATATATTGTGATTTAGATTAGAAATGTATAGTATATTCTGATTGTATAATTTATTATATTTATTTTTGTAAAAAGTTCTTTTATTTATTTTTTATTTAAATTATAAATATAAACATTGATATTTTAGAACATTATTATTAATTTGGAATTTTTTTTTGAAAAAACAGGCGACCATTTGCTTCGTAGTGCTTTGTGCGCGAACATTTTCATTAATAAAATATTAAAATTACACTATATCATTCTATATATTATATAAAAACAAAATAGACTACATTTATTTTTATTTAAGTTATTTGTGAGCTATTAAACAGATAATTCCTTAAGATAAATATATTAACATTAAATATATGTATTTTAAAGATGTTTTTTGGATTTATATAACATATGTTTAAAGAAATACAAACGATATATAAAAAAACATATTTTAATTGTATTTTGTTCTACAAAATATTTAGCTGTTATTTAATTTTTATTATATTTCTATAAATAAGTAGTATTTTCTGATAACATGATTGTTGAAATGTCTATAAAGTAAATTCGCTTACTTTATAGATATTTTCTAATCATGTTATCAGAAAATAATTTAGATTGAAAATTTAAATAAAAGCAAAGACCCGAACCCGAAGAAAACAAAGTCTATAAAATCCATACTAGTGACATCTATTATTGCTCCAGCATAATAACAACTGTGTCATAAAAATTAACATGGGAGATTCCCATCTTGAGCGTAAGCGATATAGTTAATCTATGGCCCAGACAAAGACTCATCAGAGGATGCGCATTGCGCTGTACTTAGAACAATAAAAATAAATAAATAATAAATTTATATTCCAATTATATAATCGTATTATAGTAATTGATAATTATATTATTTTTATTTTTTTCTTGGTTAAGTTGATAAAAATATGACAACCAAGGTTGACTGTTGACAACTTCGTATAAAATTGTAGATAAAATATTTTTTCAATTTCAATAGTTTATGCATTGGTATTTTATTTGCAAAAATAAACAAAATAATAGCTGTGTTTCTTTTGATATTTATATTATTTTAGAGTAACTTGTGAAAATAAAATTAATAAAACAATCCAATATGAAGTAGCTATTGCCATCTAGCGATTTACAATTGTGTTAATTGAGAAATTTTATGTATGAAACATATAAATAACATGATTATCTCAAAATTATATTAAAAATTGTTTAAATAATTAAGTAACTATATATAATTATTATGTAATTAAGTAATATTGTTTATAAAATTTTGTTTCATTAATTTTGCTACTATACACTGCCATCTAGCAACTTACAAACAAACTAATTGTAAAATTTTACAGTTAAAACATATCAATATCGTGATTATCTTAAAATTAAAACAAAAATTGTTTAAATAATTAAGCAACTATATATAATCGTTACGTAACTAAGTAATAATAATTATAAAACTTTGTTCTATGGATTTTGCTAACTATATACTGCCATCTAGCGCCTTACAAAACAACTAATTAAAAATTTTTAGAGATAAAACATCAATAACGTAATTATCTTAAAATTATATTAAAAATAATTTAAATAATTAAGTAACTATACATAATTGTTATGTAACTAAGCAAAAATGTTTATAAAATTGTATTTTATTACTTTTTTTACTATATTAAGTATTTTAGCGAGTATAGTGCTATCTAGCGATGTACAAATGAATTAATAGAAGAATTGGCTAATAAAATTATATAAATAACGTAATTATTTCAAAATTATATTAAATATTGTATAAACAATTAATAAAACTATATATAATTGTTATTTAACTAAATTATAATGTAATACTTTTTGTAAATTGTTGTTTTATTAATTTTGCTACTATACACTGCCATCTAGCCAGTTACAAGCAAACTAATTGTAAAATTTTACAGCTAAAACATATAAATAACGTGATTATTTTAAAATTATATCAAGAATTGTTTAAATAATTAAATATTTATATATAATTGTTATGTAATTAAATAATAATGTTCGTAAATCGTTGTTTTATTACCATTTTGACTGCAAGGAATAGTTGTATAGTGTTTGGTAAGGTGTCTGTAACATTTAAAAAAAAACAAAAAAAAATATGTAAAAATTCTTCATATAGCCACTAGATCAGACGAATCCGAACTTAAATCTGTCCATTTTATTTTCTTTAGTTTGAATTTTATTTAGACAAATAACTTGAACCTAGATCAAATAGTAGCTGAGGAAACATTTTCAAAATTAAATATGTTGCATTCAGTTAAAAATACGCTACTATTTATTCTTCTTCTTATACTAGAAACACTACACAAAATTTATCTGGTCAACTGGATTCCTGACAGGTTTTTCTAAGTTAACCTCTAATACTATCAAATACAATATTTTCATGTTTAACTTATTGTAAGAAGCTTTTGTTTTGGTAGAAATTTTAATTTTAATCATGAATAGTTTAATGCAACATTGTAAATTATGTGCAAGTGATGAAAACGTATTGTTCACTATACTTGATCTGGATTCAGATGGCAAACGTTTCGTAGATAAATTGGAAGCAATTATGCCAGAAATTGTAAGAATGAAATAATTTGTTTTGATTGTAATATACATTATTGTGTCTGAATCTTTTACTTTTCTTTTTTTAGGTAGATTGCAAGATCAAATTACCGAATGTTATTTGCACAGTTTGCGCTGTTCAGTTGAATGATGCTTATGTATTTATAAAACAATGTTTCGCATCTCAAATAATATTAAAACAATATTTAAATGAAGAACGCTGTCGATTATGTGCTGGTGGTGATAATATAACATTTAGTTTAACTACAATGGATTCGGATAACGTATTATTATCATACAAATTGGAAGCCATTGCATCGGAAATTGTAAGTAAAATACCAGCTTTAGCCAGGTCCACGAAAAAAATTATATGTGTAAAAATTAGAACTGACTAGTAAATTTGTAAGAGTTGCTGCGATTTTACTGTTTTATTTACTTTAAATCCAATCTAACTTAATTGCTGTTTCTGGTCAAAGTTTATCGTTTACAGCGTTCGTTGTATAGATTAACTTGTTCTAAATGTATTTTATTAGATTTGCTTATAATAAGGTTCTTAATTATTTTAATATGTTTTTGCTAAAGTAAAAGTCGTTTCTGCAAGAGTAGTGGGAATAGCTATTATGAGAAAAATGTTGTTGTCTGTGTTTAGGCTAATAAAAATTTTACCTTCTATTTTTAATTATTACGGGTTATTTTTAATCATTTGTTACTCCATAACCAAGTAACGTACCCACACAGCTTATAGTGGGATTTAGATCTCTCAAATAAATCAAATATTAGTTAAATATCATAGAGACTTGGTGTTATTAGTAGGAATATATTTCTTTATTAAGCTCTCTTTAAATCGGAGATTTTTATTATATATAAAATGTAATTTTAATTTATATTTTTAGTTGGAATGTACTGAGAAGTTATCGAATTGTATTTGCTCAAGTTGTTCTGTTCGATTAAATGAAACGTATAAATTTGTAGAAAAATGTTTTAAATCGCAAGAAATTTTAAAGCGATATTCAAAACAACAATCGCAAAATAGTGAAGTTATGAAAAACGAAATTAAAAATGAAAGCGAAATTAAAGAAGAGAATATTGATGAAGAATACATTAAACTAGATTTGGAAACTGATATAAACATTAAAATTGAAGATAGTTTAGATTTAGAACAACAAATTAATACAAATTTTGATACTGCTTGTATGAAAGAAGAAGCTATTAAAGAAGAGAACATTGAAGTGGATTTGGAAAATGATACAAGAAATGATAATAAAGAATGTTTGAAATCAGAATTTTTAGATTTACATTCAGAATTAATAATTAAGGAAGAATATGCGGATTTTGAAAATGAAACCGATATAAAACTTTGTCAAGTTAGTAGAGATTCGAAGAAAAATAATATTTTCAGCTCGGAAGAAAATGATGAATCTGTAAAGAAAAGAAAAACTCATAAATGTACATTATGTGAGAAAATTTTTACTGATAGTGGAAAATTAAGGAAACATATCCGTTCACATACAAATGAGAGACCTTATAAATGCGAAATATGTGAGAAATCTTTCACTGAAAGTGGAAATTTAAGAAAACATATTCGTTCACATACAAATATGAGACCTTATAAATGCGAAATATGTGACAAAGCATTTACTCGAAGTGGACCTTTAAAAGTTCATATTCGTATACATACAAATGAGAGACCTTATAAATGCGAAATATGTGAGAAAACTTTTACTGAAAGTGGAAATTTAAGGAAACATATCCGTTCTCATACAAATGAGAGACCTTATAAGTGCGAAATATGTGAGAAAACATTTACTCAAAGTGGACATTTAAAAGAACATATTCGTGTACATACAAATGAGAGACCTTATAAATGCGAAATATGTCAGATAGCATTTATTCGAAGTGGAGATTTGAAAGTGCATATTCGTACACATACAAATGAGAAACCTTATAAATGCGAAATATGTGAGAAAACATTTACTCAAAATGGAGATTTAAGAAGACATATCCGTTCTCATACAAAAGAGAGACCTTATAAATGCGAAATATGTAAGAAAACTTTTACTGAAAGTGGAAGTTTAAGGAAACATATCCGTTTACATACAAATGAGAGACCTTATAAGTGCGAAATATGTGAGAAAACATTTACTCAAAATGGAGATTTAAGAAGACATATCCGTTCTCATACAAATGAGAGACCTTATAAATGCGAAATATGTAAAAAAGCATTTACTCAAAATGGAACTTTAAAAGATCATATCCGTACTCATACAAATGAGAGACCTTATAAATGCGAAATATGTGAGAAAACATTTACTCAAAGTGGCGCTTTAAGAAAACATATCCGTTCTCATACAAATGAGAGACCTTATAAATGCAAAAATGTGTGAGAAAGCTTCTATTATTAGTGACATTTTAAAGAGACATATCCGTTCTCATGCAAAGAAGACACCTGAAGAATGCGAAATAGGAAACTTTTACAGAGAGTCTTTGTTTTATTGCAGAGCTAGTGGTTCTGAACCGAACAACATGTGAGCTTATAGGAATACATTGCGAATGGACGGATTTAGTTTCATTAGCAAACTTTGTTTTATCGCAGCCAAAGTCTGACCTAACCAAGGTTTCTAACAAAAATTCACTTATGATTTAAGAACGGCCTATCAGATTTCAGAAACATAAGATAGCGATGTATATTTGTTTTTATGAAAGAAACGTTGAATTTATAATATGTAAATGAGCAATTTAGAAAATAAAATTAATATTATTTTGAAAAGGCGTATTTAATATACTAAAATAAAATTTATTTTAGAAACAGAAGAAAAATTTGCGATAATATAGATGATAAATTTATCGTATAAACTTACAAAATTTTATTTATGTAGTATACAATTTGAAATATTATGTTTCGCATTCGTAATTTTGAAATGATTGTACAGGTCTTATTTTGTATAAATTCTTCTTCAAACATATTTAACGCAAAACAATTTAAACTGTAAAAAAAAAAAAACTCTACTGAATGTAATGAAAAACTGTTTGGAATGTAAACAACGTAAACAGTAAAGTCAAAAATGATTTTCTACATTTAAATTGTCATCACTGCGCAGGTGTAACTGAAAATTCATCAAGACAGACAGGCAATGTAAATGATCAAGTTTTTGCGCTGCGTTAAATCGTGAAACTAAAACTAAATCGTAAAACTGTTTTGGCAGCATGATTATTATCTTAAACAAAATTTAAATGTTAAGGCTCATTCAAACTGGCGTTTTAGTTTTACGCAGAAGCACAAGAATTTGAGCAATCCGAACATTTGACACATTTTTAATTTTTACACCAAGTCAAACTCTTGTACTTGTGCATAAAACGACAGTCTGATTGAGACTTTCTGTACAATGATATTTTATAATTTCTAGAAAAATCAACATGTATTTGGAAATTTATAACACAACATGAAATGACAATTTGTTTATGCATTCGTAATACATTTTGAAATTTTCAGTCTTTATTGTGACAAGAAGATAACAGTTTGTTGATATTGTAATGTAAAAATGACAGCATTTGCCTAAATCAATTTTATGTATTTTTTTAAATTTTTATTAGTTTTATTATTATTAAATATGTAAAATATATTAAATGTTATTTATAATGAAATTTAAATTAATAAATAAATCAATATTATTTTGTAATATGTATTGATAAGTTGTTTTAACTTTATTTAATAATGTGAATAAAATATTTTTCTTTAAGCCTATCATAGGATCTATAAAAGTTAAGGTTCAGTTTTTGGGGCATTGACCAGCTAAGTAATGTTCCTTTATAATTAGTAAAATATTTATTGTTTATGTAATGTAAACTGTCAAAATTTATGAAAATTACAGAAAAACAATTATTTGTTTTTCCTTATGGAAATGTTTTTTCTTACATAATTATATAATTAATTTACATGTATGTCATAAGATAAAAATAATATCATATATAAAATATTTAAATAATATCAATAAAATAAGTTGTTTGTTATTTATAAATTTACTAATATGTTAATATTGCAAAAATATTAACATGAACATTGTTCTATTAATACTCAATTTTAATATAGATATAATTGTTAAATTATTGATTTTTAAATGTACTATTTTTGTATAATGATATCGATTTCGTTCTGTTCTAAAAGTTATGGATTGAGTTAGATTATGAATTCGTAATTTAAAGTAATGAACTTTATGATCAGCAGCGGTATGTAGTTGTAGTCGATTCAATATGCGATTATCTGACAATGAATAAATATTTGAATTATGGATTTTGCGTAATTTTATTCATTAATATATTGATAATACATTTTTGGTTTAGCAGATTGTTGTCAATTCCCAAATTGCAATCCTAAATTCTTGTTCTCTAACTTTACGTAATGCGATTAATAGGTCCTCTTTTTCTTCTTTCCAATAATTTTGAATTTGTACTATTATATTCTTCTAGGACGCTCAAACATATGGGGTACATTTCAATATCTGAAAGGTAAGTTGTTAAATGCCATACATTACTATAATTATGTTCCGCTAATGGTTCAATAAAATATTTTGAAGACGATAGAAATATAACAACTAATTTGTCTTAAGCAAATTTGGTGGGTAGTTTGTTTGTCGTTTTGATTTAAAGAATATATCTTTTTTGTATTTATTAAATACGTGGTACCATACAAATATATGAATATATCTTTGTTTTTCTATTGATATCTGTTTATAAGCACAGCTATTAGGGTATTTAGAAAAATACTTTTTAAAACATTTCCAATGGCTAATATATTTGAATTCGTACACAGAGAAAAACAGATTGCTATGCACGTTTTGCTTATAAAAGCAACATTTTATTATGCAATAATATCAGTTTTGTCAATATAAAAATATTAGATATTATATGCAATTATATATTTTATATTAAATCTCATATATTAAATCAAGCTATAGTAATATAGATATCGACCAAAAAATATGAATAATTTTAAATGCTATATATATTCATGATAAATATCTACAACACATTTTAAAATACCATATTGCTACGAATGTTATGTATATAATTTGGACTGAACAAAATTATTGCAACAGTTGATATTTAGATCGTAATATTTTTTAATACGCGACAACTTACATTTTGATACAAGTCAGTTCTTGTGCATCATTCAACATAAGCAGAGAGAGTAAATAAAAAAATATCTATTAAATATTCAATTAAAATTTCAGACGAATAAAGTAAAAATGTTTTAAAATTGTTTTTAAAATTTGTATTATTTGCTCTGATGCAAAACGTAATACTAAAATTGAATAAGTGCAATGATTATCACTTATTTTATTAGCATTTTATCTTTATTAGAAGAAAAATGTTAGTAAAAAGTATATACGAATACATATGTTAATCAGTTGTCCGGCTAAAGTGATCAGTTTTAGTGGTTAAAAGTAACTTTTATTTTTAAAATTTGTGATAGGTGTATTCAGTTTTTAACGATCTCTACAATAATCTTTATAAATTAATCATACATAAATCACAGAGTGCATAAAAGTGCATAAATGTGCATTTTCTAATTACACTGTCAGTATATACACTATATACAGCTGTTTTTGTGGTTTGAACAGTTCCGTGCGAGTTCGAGCTAAGTGTTTCCTTTTCAAACTAAATTTACAATTTCTTTAATTTATTGTTAGGAACTGTATACAATACAAATAAGCAAATATGGTTGCCTATATATGCAGATGTTGTGACATCGAAGTAGATGCAACAAAAACGTTAATTTGTTGTGTTTGCAAAAATACGTTCAAACACTCATGTGTCGACGTATCTCTGAATGAGTGTCGACTCATAAATAGCAAGAGATCCGTGTCTTGGACATGCAAATCTTGTACAACAATTGGTAATGACGTCAATGCTCTAAAAAATGCTATACTAAAACTACAACAAGAAGTCGCTAGTATGAGAAGTCATCAAGAGTCTTCAAATTTGAATGAAAAACAATTTGAGGATGTAATTGCTGAAATTACCGACCGAGAAAAACGTCAAAGTAACATTATAATTTTTGGCTTAAAGGAAATTTCATCTGAAACAAGTAAAGCAGAAAGAATTGTGACAGAAAAAAACAAGATTACAGAAATATTTCACGCAATAAAACCAGATATCAATACAGAAAACATCAAACATCACCGTCTTGGTTCCTTTGATGCTGAAAAAGATCGTCCGATAAAAGTTATGTTGAAAGACAAAAATATGGTGCACGAGTTAATACGTGGTGCAAATAAACTAACAAAGCAACAAAATTTTCTGACATACGAATCTCGTTCGATGGCACAAAACGGCAAATGAATTTTTATAAAAATATCAAAGATGAGTTGGAGACGAGAAAAAACAATGGCGAAAAAGATATCGCCATTAAATATGTTAACAACATACCAAAAATTATGTCTTTAAACTAACTACGCCCAACAAATTCAAAGAACAGACATTTCATTATGAACAGGACAAGTTTTTACATCTGTACTACCAAAATGTTCGCGGAATTAACACAAAATTAAGATCAGTGTACTGTGGCTTGTGTGACTACGAATTTGATATTGTGTGTTTGACCGAAACCTGGTTAAGTGAAAGTGTTACTAGCAGTGAATTTACGCTTCAAGAATACAATGTGTTCCGATGTGATCGACGTTTTGAACACTTGAATCTATCTCGTGGTGGAGGATCATTAATTGCAATTAGAAATGAGTTTCAGTCAACAGCGATCTCATTCGATAACATAACAAATGCTACACCCAACATCGATGTGGTAGGATGTAAATTTACATACTTTTCAAAAACAATTATTGTTATTGTTATATATATTCCCCCAAATGCAAGTTTACTAACCTTTGAAATATTTTTTGATTTATTAACTAATTGTGATATACTCTATAATAACAATGTTGTAATAATTGGAGACTTTAATATTAGTACATTTATAGATACAAATATCAATGACAATAAATATAAAATAATTAATAATTTTTTTAATTTTGTGAATATGCAACAAATTAATTTTATTGTCAACAGTAACAATAAACTATTGGATTTAATTATAACTAATATTAACAATAATGATTGTAATATATTAAAAAGTGATTTTGAGCTCGTAACAGCGGACACTTATCATCCGCCTATAGAAATGTATATTACGATGTCGAAAGATCACAAATCAAATTTTTCACAGGTTAGCGAAGAAATGAAATTCAATTTCAAGAAAACTAATTTTAATAATTTATATGCAGATATTTTAAATGCAAATTGGTCTAAAGTGTTAAAATGTAAAAAAGTTGATGATGCATTAACTGTCTTTTATGAAATTATATATGATTGTTTTCGTAAAAACGTACCAACATACAGTACAAATAAGAATAAAAAAAATAAAAAGTATCCATTTTGGTATAATAAAAAAATAATTAATTTAATCAAAAATAAACATAAAGTTAGGAAAAAATATTTTGCTCACAAATGTAATAAATCTAAAGTTGAATTCGTACGTCTACGTAAATTGATAAAATCTGAAATTGACGTTGCATATAAAAATATATTCAAAACACAGAAATAAATTTATGTAATGATGTTAAACAGTTTTGGTCATACATTCGAAATAAACGCGGCATAACTAGAATACCGGGTATAGTAAACTATCAAAATGTTATTTATGATAATCCACAGTCTATTGTAAATGTTTTTGGAACATACTTTAGTAGTGTATATAAAAAATCAACACCAAATTATTTATATATACAGAATGAAAACCAAAATTGTTTATATTCAAACAATGTATTGTCAAATATAACTGATTCTGATATCGTAAACGCAGCAAAAAAGTTGAAAAATAAAACAACAGCTGGTACGGATCAGGTACCATCATTTATAATTAAGAATTGTATTCTTGCATTAAGCTCTCCATTGTGTCATATATTTAATTTAATAATAAAAACATGTGAATTTCCAGTATTGTGGAAAACTGCAAGAGTATGTCCTATTTTAAAAAAAGGTGGTGCTGCAAACATCGAAAATTATAGAGGCGTGTCTATTCTTTGTAATTTCTCGAAATTATTCGAATTAATATTGCACACTCACTTGTACAATTCGGTTAAAAACATAATAACTAACGAACAGCATGGTTTTATGGAGAAACGTTCAACGATTACCAATTTAGCAGTTTTCTCACAATATGTATCAGAAGTACTTGATAGTGGAGGACAAGTAGACTGTATTTATACAGACATACAAAAAGCTTTTGATCAAATTGATTTTTATGTCTTACTTAATAAGCTTGGTCTCTACGGTATTCACGATAATTTAATCAAATTAATAGAATCTTATTTAACAAACAGACATCAATTCATAACTTACAATGGTTATAAATCTAGCTCCTTCACTGTTACTTCCGGGGTCACTCCAGGATCCAATATAGCTCCGTTACTATTTGCAATATTTATAAATGATTTATGTAATGAATTACAATCTCACACGTTAGTATTTGCTGATGATCTAAAAATACTTAGGCGTGTTGATACAATTACCGATTGTTTGCACTTACAAAATGATCTTGATATTATTAGTAATTAGTGTATTCAAAACAAATTGCAATTAAATGTTAATAAATGCTAAATTTTATCCTACACACGCAAAAAAACGGAGCTAATTTGTGATTATCAAATAAATGAACATATTTTAAACCGCGTCAAAATTTGGGTGTTACTTTTGACAAAAAATTCACATTTTACAATCATATAACTAATATAATAAAATCTGCCACAATCGCGTTAGGTTTCATAATTAGAAATTTTAAAGATTTCTATGATATTGACGTGGTAAAAATGTTGTATTACAGTTATGTACAATCGAAATTGGAATATGGATCATTGATTTGGTTTGCTGTTTATAATCACTTTATACACGAATTAGAATCAGTACAAAGAATTTTTTTTAAATGTATTACTTTTAAAATCGATAAAGTATATCCACAGCAGGGAGCTGTCCATGATATGTTACTGACAATGAGTTGATTAGACTTCGAATCATTGAATCAGAGACGAATTAAAACTAGTTTAGTTATTTTGTACAAATTTCTTCACAATATGGTGGACTGTCCTAGCTTACTTGAAAAACTTAATTTTTCAGTTCCCAGACTTTCATCTCGTTCTACGCTAATGTTTTATTGCGATTCTTCGAGAACAAATATATTATATAAGGCATCAGTTAACATAATGTGCAGAAATTTTAACAATTATTTATTTGATTTTGATATTTTTCACGAAAATTTATATTAATTGATTAATAACTTAAATAATTAAAATAAGTAAATAATATATTTGTATATGTATTAACATTATTGTATATAAACTGATTTATTTTTTTGTACGTATCTTGTACTGTAATTGGTTGTATAACTGTTAGGCAATAAAGTCATTATTATTATTATTATTATTATTATTAATATTATTATTATTATTAACAGAATAAACATATATTGTAAACTTATTGTTCAACGGGAGCAGAAAATTTATTAATGTATGTTCATTTGAAAATATATGAACAAAATATTTTGCTTATAATTTTTTGTTATTATTAAAAAAGATTAATTGTAATTATGTAGAAACAGAAATTAATCATTTGACAGACCATTTTTTTAATAAAATTATATTTTTATATTTTAGCTTTATTATTTATCAAATTTAATTTAAATCGTAATCTGAGAATAAACCATAACTATATTATTTGTCTTTTAAAATTTATTGGAAATAAAATTTTATATTTTTGAAAATAGCAATGTTTAAATTACTAATAATTTATACTAGGAATATTTCTGTAACGTTACCGTAATTTAACCTCATAAAATTACATAAATAAAATATATAGAAATAGTTAAACTTATTTATTGCAAAAAATGGAAAATAAAAATATATAAATTTTGTGTTTATAAGAAGTTATCGTTTATTTATATTACATACATACACAATAATATCATGTACCCAAAAGAGTGTGGTACGAATTCTTTCTAATATCACAAAATAAAAGCATTCATTGTTGGAATTTATCTAGATAATTCATCTATATAAAAATCGTTATCTTTTATCTTATTAAATTAATTAAATTATCAAATTAAAATAAATTAAAAATTTAATATCTTATCTATTTTAAATTAATTTTCATATAATGTGTTGTAAACTCATCTGGACAAAGTTGTCGTAAGTTTTTTTAACATAGAATTATACACATGTAAAATTTATTAATTAATCGAGTAATTATTAATTAAATTCCAAATATGACCTAGAATTTTAATATACATAAACATATATGTATTTCAACTGTAATAATTGAAACATCTGAAATTTAATTAAATTTTATAAACTTTAAACACTATTGACATTTTAAAAATTTGTTTTTATGTACAATACTTTTTAAAATATTGGTAATAATAATTTTATATGATTTTATTTGTTATCCTTAATAATATATGTAAAATTTTGAAAAATAAAATTTTTGAACGGATGTTAATTATCTAATAATTTATTATCTAGATATAGTTTTATTATGTTTTCTATTGTCAAAGTCTAGATAATATATAAATGTTGTATCTTTATCGTTATCTAGATTATTTTTTCTTTATCTATATATCTTTTGAAAAATAAAACTTTGCGTATTTTTAACGCTTGACGCTTTAATATAAATATTTTGGTTAAATTTAAAATTTAATCATTATAACTCGATTTTTGAACTAGTAGAAACTGTAGGTAACGAACAGAAGTAATATTACCGGTAAATTACCCATGTCATTTAAAATTGAATTAAGCATTTCATGCGCTTGAAAGTGGCGAATATTATGTTGGCGTACATTAAACTGTGGGTCAACGTACGCCCTAACTGCTAAATAAATAGATTTTTATTTGATTTTTGACGTTTTTCCAGCAGACGTAATTCAATAGTTTGGCAAAAAAGAAACATTATTAACTTTTTCAAAGTTCAAAGTTAATTATACAAGTAAAGTATTTTTCTCATCCCTCTCTACATAAGTTGTATTATTTCATTGAGATGCAATGTACGTGGCAATATGTTGTGTAAAAAAATTAAGTACAATATTTTTTTATTGTATAAAATGTGTTTTTCAAGAATTATGTATGTTTGAATACTATGTAAAAAGTTATTTGTAATTTTTACACTAAAAGTTTTAAGTAACAAAGATGCCCTGAATTATTATGCAATTTTACATAAAACTTAATTTTATATAGCATGTAATATTTAACAAAAAAATATGTAAAATTAATTTACTTTTTATAAAAAATATTTATATATAAAATACATAAAATTATAATTAACTTTTATTGCATCATTTATTGTAAATTTCAATAAAAATTTGGAAAATTACAAAAGCATTATGTAATTTTATGTAGCATGTAAAAATAAGGAAAATTATCTGTAACAACTATAAAATCCTTGTTTTTTTTTTATGAAATATTACACATTATTAATTTATAAATTTGTTTTTTTTTTAAATTTTTCTGTAAATTTCCATAATTAATAGAGTAAAGTCATTTTACATATAATTTTAAAAGTAATTTTAACTATAAAAATTTATGTAAATTTACAAAACTTTTTACAGTGTAGGAATGTTTGGAGGACACAGATTTCGGGATTATGAAAAAAGTATGTATGTATGTACGTAATTACTCGTTACTTACTGCGGTAATTACTAGATATAAGTATTTTTAATAATATCGGCAGTTTTTTCTGCTAACATGTAAATTGGAGAATTTAAATGTCCGGATGTTGAATTAGGCATAATACTACCATCGACAACTCTTAAATTATTAACTCCGTAAACTTTCAAATTTTGATCAACTACTGCTGTAGGATCATCGGATGGTCCCATTTTACAAGTTCCACTCAAATGGAATAAAGAAGATCCTAAGTAACGTATCGCACATCTTATGTAATCATCACTCATTAAAACGTAAACACTACAACCTGGTATAGAATTATTCGAAATTCGTACATTGTACTTTTTCAATGCAGCTGTGTTCAACAAAGTTAACACATCCTTAACTCCTGACAGTAAAGTTTCAACGTCTTCGGGATTATCAAAGAAATTCAAATCGATATTTGGGTAATCGTATGGGTTTGTTGATTTTAGCGTAATTTGTCCACGTGATTTTTCATGGAGTAAAGTCACAACGTATCCTGTACTAAAATCTGTTCCACAGCCGTTGACTAAATAATCGGTGACTAAGTCTGGAGTGTACCGAAAAATTTCGCTCATAAGGACCGTATCAGCGGTGCTAAGAGTAACTGAATATTCTTCTATATTAGGATATGTAGCAGACGTATCATTTGTATTGATAAAGCCTAAAGATTGAAAATCGCCAGGTGTTGTAAAGTAGCCGGTACCAGTTGTTAAATAACTTGTTAGCCCTAATAGTGTGTTGAATGTTTCAGTGTAATTTGTACAAAGAGTCACATAGTAGAAAGGATGATCCCATAGGTTTTTGCCAACACTAGCGTCTTTGATTACAGATATACCTAGAATTCAATAATTTTCACATTAGAAGAAAATCTTTCAGAACCCATTTTATTTAATTAAGACGATTTTAGGTTGCAGTTCTGTATTAATATTTAGTAATAATCGGCATTTCGACGAATTTAATGTACGTCTTCATCTGAAAAAATTACTTAAATAATAAAAAAAATTAATAACCACGTTCTTAAAACAGACTAAAACGTATAAAAAAATTTCTCGTAGCCCCACACGGATTCCTGATGCCCATGCAGATTGTCTTGAAGAATTGAGATTGTGAATTTTTAATATCTATGACAATACTTGTAAGAGTGTAGGGAGTAGGTGTAGTTGTGCCCCAACGTTATTCGTTTTAAATCTTACAAGTTTTGTCATAGCTATTAAAAGTTTACTATCACAAATTTTCAGAACAGTCTGTATTGGGGGTCAGGAATCTGTAGGTTGTTATAAATTTGTATGGGGCTACGAGCAATTATTTTAGACTTTCCAGTCCGTTTTAAAAACGTGGTATATTAAATTATTTTTTATATAAATAATTATTTTCTGCTTTTTAGTTTTGTGTGTGTCCTGTATTTTTTTTAGTTGAAATATATATTTATATATATATATATATATATATATATATATATATATATATATATATATAATATTTAATGTTGACTTTATATAAATGTTGATAAGGATGTTATTGGGATTAGAAGTCAATACAGAATATGATATTAAAAACTCAATTCATTGTATACGTTGCAAGCTATATATATATATATATATATATATATATATATATATATATATATATATATATATATATATACTCGGTGTCCCATTTTAATCCGCCACTTGCAATAACTTTAAAATCATGCATCGGACAAAAAAATGTTCCGGATGAAAAGTAAATGGTTAAAGTTGAAATAACAAATTTAAATCTGTTACATTTGCAATAATATTATTGATAAATTAGGACTTTCTATCACATGGTTTCTTAGTACTTTGCACTTTTTGCAGATAACTCTGCCATTGGCCTGAAGAAGGAAATAAAATATTTCTGAAAGCTTGCATAATGAATTGAGTTGTTTTTATTTCTGCCTGACTGAAAATCCCAAGAAACAAATAAATAAATAAATATATATATATATATATATATATATATATATATATATATATATATAAATGAAATCAAATTTAATAGTTTTTTGACAGCTGCAACTGTAAAAAATCAATTTTTTAGGTCAAATTTGACTTCAGCGACCTCAAAAACCTATAAATCACTCGGTATACTCGATATTTCCATTAAATTTCTCAATTAAGGAATTAATGACAGTTTTTTGACAGCTGAAACTCAAAAATCAATTTTTGACATCAGATTCGAGTTCAGCAACCCCTAATACATAAAGATACAAATTTTCAGATTTTTCACCCCAAAATACTAAAAACTACGTTCCATAGTATGTAAAAGTTAAAAACGCCATTTAAAACGCTTGGTAAACTTTAACCCCATTTAGATTCGGGTTAATACAACTGAAAAAATCTGAAAAAATTCACAATTTTTTTTTTAATATTCTATACAAGATTTTGGGGTGAAATCGATAAAATTAAAACTTTCTTAAAATAGCGGCCACCTTAATTTATATATTTATATATTTATGTGTTTATGTGTTTATGTATATATATATATATAACTATATATATATATACTGGGTGTCCCATTTTAATCCGCCACTTGCAATAACTTTAAAATCGTGCATCGGACAAAAAAATGTTCCGGATAAAAAGTAAATGGTTTCAAGGGGGACATCTGGCGCAGAGACCCTTGCCCCCCTTGGACCCCCTGGGAAGCGGGAACGGGGGGCAACTTTGAAATCTTAAAGGGTTAAATAAAAATTTGTCGTTATTTTATAGTGTTACTTTATTATTAAAAATGTTTTCTGGTTACCGGTTTCGGCTTTTTATGCCGTCATCAGACCAACTGCAAATACAAAAAATTTTTTATTACAATTCTAGTAGACTTTTTTACATAAATACAATGTAGAGAACAACACAGTGTATACATTTTTATAAATTATTGTATTTAGTTACAAATTTAATTTTACATAAGTCAAAGTTTAAAAAATATATAAGTAAAACAAAATAATAAATAATAAAATTAGATTGATATCTGAATAAAAACATACCGTCAGTAATTAGTTGTAAAATATATAAAGTTGTGTTCGACCATGTGTATTGTGTTCGATATAATTGTCACAAAAATACCTAGACGGTAGACACTTACACGAAAACAATCATACTTCAGACACTAACAACATAAACATATTACAGACCACACATAACAATAGGGAACTACTATTATACGAACAACTACACATCTACAGACACAACAACAACGAACCACAAAACATCCTCAACGACATTACAGAAACCGACAACCATCTCTTCAAACTCGTATGCTAAATTGAAATTTAGCGCGTTTTTATTTCAACACGTCAGACGCTTCTCTTCTTCTTAATCTAAATACAACAAGTCTTATCGGTAATTAGGTTACACGAACTTATCAACTCACAGCTGCAATCACACGTCACAAGGTCAAAACAGACATATCTTCACATATTTTCATAAAAGATTTCAATTTCAAAATAATATAGTTCATCATCAATTATTATAAACAGATACATATAATATAATTTTAAACATAACAAATATAAATAAAATTAAAAAACTTTTTAAATATTTTTACGCAACAACATGTACACGTATTTTTGTGACAATTATATCGAACACAATACACATGGTCGAACACAACTTTATATATTTTACAACTAATTACTGACGGTATGTTTTTATTCAGATATCAATCTAATTTTATTATTTATTATTTTGTTTTACTTATATATTTTTTAAACTTTGACTTATGTAAAATTAAATTTGTAACTAAATACAATAATTTATAAAAATGTATACACTGTGTTGTTCTCTACATTGTATTTATGTAAAAAAGTCTACTAGAATTGTAATAAAAAATTTTTTGTATTTGCAGTTGGTCTGATGACGGCATAAAAAGCCGAAACCGGTAACCAGAAAACATTTTTAATAATAAAGTAACACTATAAAATAACGACAAATTTTTATTTAACCCTTTAAATCGCAAAGTGTTACATGGATAAATTCATACTTAAATTTGAAATCTTAAATGGAACTCCCAATTTTTTATTGCAGATTCGGATAGACCATTAAAAATTATGTAAATTTTATTTCAAAACTTTTTTTTATCTTTGATAGATGGCGCTGCAAACAGCATTTTTTTCTCAGTTTATCAGTCTTCAATTTGAAAAAAAAGGTGTAACTAAGTACGATATTTAAGTTCTTTTCAGTTGTTTGGGAAGAGGGGGGGGCAAAGGTCACTGAATCAGATATTTGCTCGAAACCATTAACTTAAAGTTATCCCCCTCGAAACCATTAACTTAAAGTTAATGATTTCGAGATAGATATCTGATGCAGTGACCCTTGCCCCCTCCCTCTTCCCAAAGAACTAAAAAGAACTTGAATATCATACTTAGTTACACCTTTTTTTTCAAATTGAAGACTGATAAACTGAGAAAAAAAATGCTTTTTGCAGCGCCATCTATCAAAGATAAAAAAAAAGTTTTAAAATAAAATTTACATACTTTTTAATGGTCTATCCGAATCTGCAATAAAAAATAGGAGGTTCCATTTAAGATTTCAAAGTTGCCCCCCGTTCCCGCCCCCCAGGGGGTCCAAGGGGGGCAAGGGTCTCTGCATCAGATGTCCCCCTCGAAACCATTTACTTTTTATCCGAAACATTTTTTGTCCGATGCACGATTTTAAAGTTATTGCAAGTGGCGGATTAAAATGGGACACCCAGTATATATATATATATATATATATATATATATATATATATATATATATTTATATATTTATATATTTATATATTTATATATTTATATATTTATATATTTATATATTTATATATTTATATATTTATATATTTATATATTTATATATTTATATATTTATATATTTATATATTTATATATTTATATATTTATATATTTATATATTTATATATTTATATATTTATATATTTATATATTTATATATTTATATATTTATATATTTATATATTTATATATTTATATATTTATATATTTATATATTTATTTACTAAATAAACGAATGTACAAAATTCGTGAATATGGCGCAAGATAAAAATTAATATTTCTCATATTATTAATTAATACACTAATTAATTAAGTAGTTAATATTGCATTGTCATCCAGATCTGTGTTATGTTTAATGTTTCAGGTTTCTAGCTCATTGGGAAGTTAGTTTAAAATCGATTGCAAAATTTGTACCAAACTGACAAGCAAGCAAACAGACAGACAAGAGAACGTCTTAGAAGTTATAGAAATGACGTTTATAGTAAATAAACAGAACATAAAAAGAAGTTACGGGATAACAAAATAAGTAACTAGATCATAAAATTTTTAATTTAGTTTATATAATTAGAAACATATTTATATTTTTGATTTGGCAAAATTATGATAATAATGAAGACGTACGTTTAGTTAGTTAAAACGCTGGTTATTAATAAATATTAACACAGAACTTGAACCTATAGCCGTTTTATCTCTTTAGAATGATTTTATATTCTTAATTGCAAATGGTGTATTATACTAGGTTACAGTATTTTCGTTTTTTACTTAAAGCGCCATTAATTTATTTTGATGAACTAATTAAATAATTAATAAATTTTTAAATGAAGCAAAATGCATTGACCTTGTGGGGTTTTGAACTCTTAGGTCCCACATTCAAATTCCGGCAAGGACAATGCATTTTTCTTCATTTAAAAATTAACTAACGATGTAATTAGTTTATCAAAATAAATGAATGGCGATTTAAGCAAAAAACCAATATATTATAACTTAATGAGTTCTGAAAGATTTTTTACTATGTTAATAATGACTAATCAAAATTTACAAAAACCTATCAAAAACTATATAAATATATACGAACCTAAATTTTGTAAATCATTTTGTGGTCCAATTCCAGATAGCATTAAAAGTTGTGGTGATCCAACTGCCCCAGCTGACGAAATAACTTCTTTAGTTGCATAAGCTCGGTAACATCCCAAACTTGTTGTATATTCCACACCAGTTGCAGTTTTAGTGACATTATCAATAATTATTTTCGTCACTAATGTCCCCGTTCTTATATTCAAATTCGTTCTGCTCCTTACAGGATCTACGTAGGATTTACTAGCACTAGCTCGTTTTCCTTGCTTGGTATTTAATTGCAAATGTCTGTAGCCCATTTGCGAAACACCGTTGTAATCCAAAATGGGTCGATTTAATTCGACGGCTGCATCGAGAAGCATTTGTCCTGCAGGACTAGCAAATTGAACTTCTTGGTCTGACAAGGGACCTGAGTAACCATGGTAGGATGTATCTAAAGGATTATTGAGAGTGGCATTTTCACTTTTAATGTAATATGGAAGGCAATTGTTGTAGCGCCAAGATGTAAAACCCCAATTGTCTTGATCATGTGCGCTACCACGAACGTACATCATGAAGTTTATTAGCGAAGATCCTCCAACACCTTTTCCACGAGGTATATTGCATTTTTGTTCTTGCATACCTGGAAAATTTGGAAAATGTGTAAAATTACTTACCGGTATATTTGCATGAGCTTTCAAATCAGAATTAAATTGTTTTACCATTATGTCACACTTTAAAAAAAAATTATGTAGTTTTAAAAACCATGAGACATTATGATGCTCAGTATTTCTAGGTATAATTACTCAACTGCTGTAATTTTACATAATTGTTTAAAAATACATAATGTCAGAACTATTACAAATATTATATGTAATATGATATTACCAACGGATTACAAAAGTACATATGTATATTTATATTACAGTTTTTTTTAGTAAAATCTCTTTTAGTAAATTTACAAAACTTTAATAAATTTATTGTCAGGAATAAATAGGTAAAATTTGTTTAGTTCTGTAATATTATTGGTGGTATAATTACATAAATTTCTAAATTTACATAAGGGATGTATTTTGAACACATCCCTCAAAATATTTTATTAGTATTATTATTTATTTTGATGAATTATTACAGATATTAATATGCAAGCTGGAATTTTACATTATTTAAAAAGTAATACCAATAATATGTAATTCTACATTAAGTATGTGATGCAATTTGCATAAAGTAACCAATTTTACATACTTATTAGGTCATTTTTACTTTATGTGATTATTATGAATTATGTAAAAATTATAAAATTTTAAGGTAGAAATATAGAATATTTATGGTAAAAGAAAATTATAAATTTTTATAGTTAAATTTTGTTACCATTTTTCTGCAATTTTGCTATTGTTTTTTTACCTAACCTAGTATTAAACGTAATAAAAGGAACATTTAATATAAACAAAGTGTAATTATTATTTGTTTTTTCTAATAAAGGCAAAATAAATATATTGTATTCAATAAAAAAAATAAAAAATATATTTTATGATTAGCGGCAACGTGGCAGTGGCGTTGCTATGGTAATGGGTTGTTTGAGACAGTCGTGTTTTAATGTTTATTATTTTAAAACGTTTTTTTCTGTCAATAAATATTTTCTCACATATTTAATAAAGTTAATTTATATAATATAAAGTGTGTACCCTTTAATAATATATTTAACTTGAATTTTAAGATAAAACGGTTTTAGGTGTATTAATATTTATTAATAATCGACCTACTCAAGATACGTCTTCGGGTACGGCCATACATAGCGACAGCGACAGAGCGATGAGCGGCAAAGCGACAATTACTATTTTCAAATACATTAAAAGCAATATGTCTGACCATACTGATCTGAGCGATCACGTGGCAAAACCTGCGACAGAAAATTAATGTTTGATTTTAAACGATATCGCTCAACAATTTTTTGGCATTTTTTTTTTTAATTACAATTATTGAAAACCTATAACCAACAATTTATAGTAGCTAGCAAATCGAATACTAGTAAAGCAGCTAAAGCTATAGTATTAATTATTCTCAGCTAAAATATTCAGCAAATAAATTTGTTATGTGCTACCTGACTATATCTATTATTTCTTTTTGATCGTTTTAATATTCCATCATTTTATATATTTGTTGATTAATTTGATTATAATATAAATCACTTTCGCCGTCTATTTTTCTTATAAAATTATAAAGTATACACGCACATTTAATAAAAATGCATGCATTGTTTGGTTAACTTTACGCCATTTACTATATAAAATACCAAATGCACATTCAATGCATTTTCTCGCAATAGATAACCTATTGTTAAAATTTTTGTCAGGAAATTTTCGCAGAAAAAAACCCGCTAATTATTTTTGCTCCAAAACTTTTAAACAAGGGGCTAGCGTGCACGCCGATTTACGAGTCACGGCGCGCAAAGGCTAATTCAGCGCCACATGGCGATTGCACCGCCGAAATTAATTAATTAAAAAAAGATGTCACACAAACTCAAAACTATGTTTAATTCAATCCTCGAAACCAAATCTTATTACGTCTCTTATGTCTCTTGCAGAATCTTATTGAATATAGTACTCTTTTTCATGCCTCCAAGATGGTATACCCCCTTAATGTAATGACTAATCGTTTCTCTAAACTAATTGATTTTCGCTAGTTTGTTGTTCGCTTTTGATTTTTGCTTTTATTTTTTTTAATAAAATATCAAATGCTTTACTTGACATTCGAAAATACTTATAAAATATATTTAGGTATCTGCGTTATTGTGGATATAAATGATAAAATTCCCCGTAATAAAATCTGAATTTATTAATGGGATGTACACTATATTTTCTTTTATTCAAACTATTTAAAAATAAAAAATTTCTGTAAGAACTATCAAATAGTTCTGTTTGAATAAAATGACGCGACATTATAACAAGTAAATAGAGCGATAGAATTTTGTCGCTATCGCTCTGTACGTATAAAATCGCTCTGCCGCTTATCGCTTATCGCTCTGCCGCTGTCGCTGTGTACGGCCGTACCCTTAATCAGAAAAACTGATACAAATAATATTTACAGTAAATAACCGAACATAGGTAATTTGCTATTAGGTACTAGGTAACAAATAAGTGAATTCCCCGAACATTCAATATGTTATCAATTTTAGTTTAAACAATGTATACACTTTGTATATTTTTACTAAAATAATACAAAAAAAATCTAGTTTTTGTATAATAATTATTTAACTTTATTTTATTTTTTATTAAAGAAAAATTAATAATTTTGTTTGTTTCAATTAAGTATTCATAAATTTTATACATATAACAATATCTTTTCTCAAATTGAGGTAAAGTACTTTTTTTTAATTATCCATGTGCATATTATTTCCGTACGTAATTTACAAATATATAAATTAAATAAAAATATTTTTCAATAATTCGATTTTATTCAAAACTGCATTAAAAAATGGATTGCAGTTTTTTTTTTTCAAAATGTAGTTTTGCAAAACCTTTCAAAACAGGGCTTCAAACCGAAACTAAACCGAAAACCGAAAAAAAACATTATTTTTGCTGGAACAAAAGCCGGAGCTGAACCGAAAAAAATATCGGTTTATTTCGGTTCGATACATGTTGAACCATGCATGTTAACACAATCTTCCTTCGCACGACAGTTGTTTTTTTGCATTTTCGGATTCTCATAGAGTTTGCTTTTTGTGGATGAATATTCAGTTATTGATATTGAAAATAAAACTAGGGATCATTTGAACGAAGGTGTATTTTTTTATAATAACTTTGCTTTTAATAATTTCTAAATAGTTTAAATTTGAAAAATATTTTAATAATGATTTTTTTTAATTATAAATAAATAAAAATTTTGCATACACGAATTTATTATGTTAACGTATATTATCTTATTATTATATAATTAAAACATATATAAAAATTATATAAGTTTCGGATAATAAATTGTTATTAACATATATATATATATATATATATATATATATATATATATATATATATATATCATATACTTCTAATTATACATCGTTAGTGATAAAATTATACATAAAATTTATTTTATCACTAACGATGTCAAAAATGTTTGGCGATCGATCATTTTTGGTATGCAATTTTTTATTATAATTTTGTTATTATGTACAATTACCGCTATATTATATTTCAATAGCTGAAGATGGCTTGTATCACTTGTCAAAGCCGAAACTTACGAATTATTTATTAAATAATTAAAACACAAATGTGAAGATTTTATTTATAGCAAGTTTCTCAACAGCCCTAAATCTAAGTATATCTACAATAGGATCCATAAACGAAATATTATACCTTTAATTAAATAATAGATATTATTATTCATATTATTTTATTGTATCAATTTATATAGTATGCTTATTATAAAAGTAGGAATAAACCCACACCGATATATATATATATATATATATATATATATATATATATATATATATATATATATATTAATTAAACCGGAACCAAAACCAGAACAAAAAATAAAATATAACGGTTCGAAACCCTGTTTCAAAAACTCATTAAAATTATTAATTATATATATATTTTATAATGACATTATATTTAATAATAATAATAAAAAAAACTATACAACAAGCTTATTGGGAAACTTTATACTATTTTTTGTTGAGAATTTTTTTAAAAAGTATGGTTATTTTCATCAAAGTAAGTGAAAATTTTATTGAATTTAATGACAAATTAATAACATTTGTTAAATTGAATCTAACTTTAATTATGTAACGAAATTGTTAAATTTTAGCTACGTTATTGGCGACTATAATTAATATATATATATATATATATATATATATATATATATATATATATATATATATATATATAATATGTTATTTTTGAATGTTTGTTAGCAACGTTACTGGAACTTTGTTACAAAATGATTGTTGATTATAATATAATAATAAATACCTAGACAGGATTTATTTTGTCTTGTCGATGTGTAAGCCCAATTATTAACTGTAGACAATTGATGTAACGGTGCAGCTAGAGGCAGATCCGTTAGTGTTGTGTCAGATACAGTGCCAGCCTCCAACAATAGAACATTCCACGAAGAAATTTCTGTTAATCGTCGAGCTAGTGTACAACCAGCTGTACCAGCACCAACTATTATAAAATCAAATGTTCCTGCATCTATAAAGATACAAAAAAAACACAAAAAATATTAGGTTATAGGTAGTACTTTGTTTTTGTTTAAATCTCCATTAATTTATTTTGATAAACTAATTAAATCATTAGTTAATTTTTTGAATGAAGAAAAATGCTTTCATATTGTCGGGGTTTAAATCCGGGATCTTTTGTTTTTACAGCAATTGCGCTAAGCAACTGCGCCACAAGATCCCAGCGACAAAGTAAAGCATTTTCTATATTTTGACTGATTATGATACATACATACATACATACATACATACACAATCACGCCATGTACCCACTTGGGTGTGGCACAAACTCTTTTCATCATTCCGAAATCAGTCGCCTCCAAACATATTCCTATCCAAACAAGCAACTTTCGCTTCATCCACATTCATAATTCCTCTCATACATGCTCTTTTATTCCTACTACTTGGAAACTTTCGCTCACGCAAAACACTCTCAATCATACCACTCCAACTACTCATCGGACGTCCACGCAAACGTATACCAGCAAAATCATTCAAATAAATCTTTTTAACCTACGTTCATTAGACATTCGCTCAACATGTCCGAACCATCTTAACTGACTCTAGCACGGGGCAACTTTTGCTACAACATTTTTTTCAATTTTACACTCATCATACACTAATCTATTTTGTACCCGATCTCTCCTATTTACACCACATACCCCACGTAAAAATCTCATTTCCACAGCAGTCATGATAAACTCACGAATTTAATCCAGTTAAGTACATCACATGATATGTCTATTAATCTAGCAATGTTAATATATTTTATAATCTTACAAAAATATATAAATAGTCCTAATCTACCCAAAGTGGAAAAGTTATGGTACAAGACAAAGTTGAGTTGTCTGAATAAATTACTATACTTTTTCTACGACCACGATTTATTTAATAAAACTATCTTATTTATAAAAATATTTAGACACAAAGCAACATATGTATATCTGAAATAAAACGGCTTTAGGTTATAGTTGTGTATTAATATTTACTAATAATCGACGTTTCGATGAACTCAATGTACGTCTGCATCAGGAAAAAAGAGGCAAATGACATTTACAGTAAATAAACAAAATATAGAAACAAGTTACTAGGTAACAAATAAATAACTAGATCATAAAATTTATAAATTTTTAATTGAAAGAAGCCAAATTTTATTTTGTTACCTAGTAACTTGTTTTTATGTTCTGTTTATTTACTATAAATATCTTTTTTTTTTCTGATGAAGATGTACGTTAAATACATCGATTGTTAATAAATATTAATGCAGAATTTAAACCTAAAGCCGTCTTATTTTAATATAATTAGTACTGAAAGATTTTTTTTTTAAATAATATTATAAGTTACGAATAAATATTTCTGTATTAGAAAGTTAATATAATTTCGTGTTTAAATGTGTCTAATAGTGCTTTATCTAATTGTAATTAACTGGTGTGCATTTAACTTAGTATGATAGTTGAATTGGTATGATTTGTTATGCGTGAGCGGAAGTTTCCAAGTAGTAAGAATAGAAGAACATGTATGAGAGGAATTATGAATGTGGATGAAACTAAAGTTGTTTGTTTGGATAGGGATGTTTGGAGGAAACTGATTTCGGGATAATGGAGAGAGTTTGTGCCACATTCTTTTGGATACATGGCGTGATTATGTATGTATGTATGTAAAATAATAATAATTACAAAATTTACTTTCATAGCTGGTGCATGTCGTTTGAAAATCAGTAAAGTCACTTGGAAAAACAAAATTCAGAGCTGCATCATAAGCCGTATTATACTCATTTAGTAACGAAGTATCTAAAATTTGTGCCCATATGTAGGGTACAATTAGAACGAAAAAATTATACAATACAACTATGAATTTCATTTTTGAAATTATAAATTTGTATTTCATATGAGGAATATGACACTGCTTATATAGTAAATGTAATTATGTAATGTAATTGCAATTATGATAAGTATAAACTATTAAGATATTCAAAAACAAAATTGGTTATTTAATCTTTTTTTTTGAGTTTGTTTTTTTTTACTATTATAATGTGCGTTAGTTATTTATTGTTTTTTTTTTAGTTTGACAGAAGATAAAATAGCAGTTACGTATATCATTAAAATTTTTTTTACTAGGTAACAAAATAAGTATAATAAGTAGTTCATAAAATTTATAAATTTTTAATGAATGAAAGCCAAATTTTATAACCTAGTAACTTGATTTTATGGACTATAAATATCATTTGTATAATTTTTCCTGATGAAAACAAACGTTGAGGTTATCGAAACATTAATTAAAAATAAGTTTTTTTCATCAACCTAGAAAAAAGTTATGAATTTTTGAAAATAACCATTTATCTTAAAAATAGCCGAGTTGCATCGTTGTGTCAAACGGCCCAAAAATGCGTACATATTTTTCAATTACTTACTTTTTCGTTCTTTAAAGTTTTTTAGAGACAGAATATCTAAGTACGATTTCATTTTAGTGAACGTACGACGGTCACAATTATAAATTGTCAAAAATTGGCAAATTTTAAGAAAAAATCTTATCTTCGAAAATTCATAGCTTTTTTTTTAGGTTGATTAAAAAAGCTAATATTTGCAAGAAATCTAGTCCCAAAAATTGCTTTAAACTACCTAAAAAGATTTTTATTAATAATTCATTCCAAAGACATAATTATGAAATGTCAAAAATCGGCTATTTTTAAGAAAAATCTTACCTTCAAAAATTCATAACTTTTGTCTAGGTTGCTAAAAAAAGATCATTTTTGCGGAAAAACCCATCATTTAATTAGTTTTAAATATCCTGAAAATATTAGGCTTGGGAATTTTTTCACCCAAAAATATTTGTAGAAAATGGAAATGCTCATATATATATATATATATATATATATATATATATATATATATATATATATATATAAATTTAGCCGTATCGAAAAATGTCTCAAATAAGAGATATTAGTTATAACCTGTTTAGCAAATTTTGTTACATAAATTTTTTCTAAATATATTTCTGTTGCCAAATATTTATATAACACATAAAACTGACATCAGTAAATTACCATTTCCGGTTGGCAAATCTTAGTCAAAAGTTGATCAAATTGAAAAATTCACCTCAGAAGCTTAAATATGAAATTTTATAACAATTCCTTCAGCCGAATTTGTTCTACACGTGTCCACAGACATACCAACAGACAGATATTACGCTAAAAACAGTTGATTCATGGTCCTATGTAAGGTGACCAATCGTCCTCCTTTAGGGAGGACAGTCCTTCTTTTGTAGGTTCTGTCCTTCTACGAAAAGTGGTCTCCTACCTGCCCTCCTTTTCGATATTTTAAAACTAATATGTTAATATCTGTATTCAGAGATGCCACTTACAGTAAAATTCAATATGAGGGATATTTCTTGCTCTGAAATTTCCAATATATTGTTAGAAAATGATATATTGACAAAAAATATTCATTCGCGTAATTAACTAATTAAAATAGATGTAAGCATAATTAGTGTATTTTTGTTTGAATTAATAAAATATTTCATTTACTTAGGTAGTACTTTTTTCTTAAATTTTTTCGTCCTCCTTTTCATTGTAAAAAAATTGGTCACCTTACTATAAGCCTAATTTGTGTTTATTTGTAAAAGTCTCGCGATATGTCAAATTTGGTATAATTCCTTATTTATGTAATATGACGGTCGGTAAAAATAATTTTCATTATATTTGCAGATATAAAACTATTACGATAAAAAATATTAATAAATTTTGAAAATACAATATTAAAAAATTAATTATTATTATTATACGTAATTTTTTTAGCTAATTTTTAAAGAACCACACTATTACATATTTATTAATTAACAAATAAATTTAATAATTGAAAGTAATACTTCTTTTACGAGATATATCACGATTCATCACTTTTTACTACTTTAATTTATTTAAATAATGTAATATGCTTATAAACCGATATATTTTATAAATATTACTAATAAACAAAATAATAATAAATTTATATAATTATATTTTAGACGAATCTTTATTTCAGTTATGTGAATTATATTATTAACTTATTCTGTATAATAAATTAGATTATTATTATTACTATTATTGTTTTAGATATAAAAAAGTCTCGTTTACTGTTCACGGAAAACAACATATCAGTATGTATTTACTATAGATTTATTTAAAATATATTTCACAACAGTTTTACTTTTAACATGAAGAAATATTTACAATGACTTACTATTACAATTTCTTGAGTTTATTATAAATATAATATGGACATAAACGGAGCCGGATTAAGTGCAGGGCTCTGTCATTTTTTTGAGCATGCCGATACAAACAATGTGATTTTTATTTTATTTTTTATATGTTAATAAATCTAAACTTGAAAGTTATAATTATCAATATAGAATCAAAGCAGCCTCTAACTGATAAATAAAGATCTCCCGTCCCCAATCTGAACTAAAATGAATCTAGTTAGAGTAAATAAATAGAATATAATAGTTAATAATAATAATAGTCCATATTCGGACACCTATATTTTTTATTTACTTCATTGTACTTAATTTATTCATTGTAAACTTAATTTAATCATTATATTACATTATGAATACTATTATATTTATTATTATCTGTTATGTATGTATATGTATAGGTGTGCAACTTTGCTTCCGCCGTTTTACGATAAATGGCTGCAGCGATAAGTACATGTCGAAATAGGTAGATCTACAATGTCACACAGTAAGCTTGTACATCTGCCAACACAACGGCACAACTACATTAGTAAATTTGTATTTGCATTATAAAGTTATTCTCGATCGAAAATGTCAATTTACAAGCCAAATTCTCGTCATTTGCGGGAAGTTTTAATTTTCTGCTTCCATTTAAAGAAAACTGCGGCTAAGGCTCATTGAATGCTTTCAAGTATTTACGGTGAAGCTACTCTTAGTGAAAGAACTTATCGTGAGTAATTTAAACGTTTCAAGAGCGGTGAGTTTGACGTCGATGACCGGCATGGCGGTGGAAGAGAAAAAAGTTTTGAAGATTTCGAATTGGAGGCATTACTTGATCAAGAAGAATTGGCAAAATCATTGGGAGTGACTCATCAAGCCATTTCAAAACGCCTCAAAGCCATGGAAATGATTCAGAAGCAAGGATATTGGGTTCCGTACGAGTTGAAGCCGAGAGACGTAATTTTGCAGTATGACAACGCTCGGCCACATGTTGCACAACCGGTAAAGACATATCTAAACACGCTGAAATGGGAGGTATTACCCCACCCGCAGTACTCTCCAGACATTGCTCCGTCCGATTAATATTTGTTTCGATCGATGGCACACGGCCTGGCTAATCAGCACTTCCGCTCTTATGAAGATGTCAAAAAATGGATCGATTTGTGGATCGCCTCAAAAGACGCATTGTTTTTTCGAGATGGTATCCGACAATTGACAAAAAGATGTAAAAAGGTAGAGGCTATTGACGGACAATACTTTGATTCATAAATATGTAATCAATTTTTAACAATAAAGCCTAAAAGTTTTGAAAAAAAACGGCGGAAGCAAAGTTGCAGACCAATACATATAATAGTTTATTAAACATAAATAAATTAAAATATTTCGGTGCTTAAAATTTATTTTACGGAACAAAATCGACTAATTAAAATTTGTTGTGTTTTAAATTTTGATCTATGTTTTGAAATTTAGAATATTTATATTAAATTTTAGGGCATTGATTTTACCCCTAAACGGTTTTTGAGTATCTAAAAAAAGTTAATTTAAATTTGTCCTATTATATAGGTAGCTTATTTATCACAAAAAAATATCTTTTTGTTAATTTTCGTCGGAGACTTTTACCCGACAGATTTAATCAGGAAATTTTAAAATAATATTTATTAACGCGAAAAAAAATTTTAATATTAGATAACCTAACATAAAACTTTAATCAGCAATTTATTACATTAAAATACATTTTTTATAATAAATAATTATGTGCATTGAAAATTATCCTGTTAAAATAGAAAAAAAAAATGTTACTGTAATATATTAACAATTACTGTTGTAATTTTGTTTTAAAATATTATTAATTTCACTATAAAAAAGTAATTCTAATAACGTAAATTATCAGCAAGAACAAAAATTGTTTGGGTATAATAAGATAATATTAATTATTATCTAAGGTCCCGTTTTTATAACGCTGGTTAAATTTATTTTACAAGTAAATGCATTTATCATATAGATTTTCAAATTGAAAACAGGGAATAAATTTAATCTAGAGATATTAAGCAATATTTATTATTATCAATAATAATAATCTTGTAATACATTGTGCCTACGTTCATGTATGGTAGTGAATGTTGGGTTTGGTTGCAAAAGCATAAACCGAAAATGACTGCTGTGGAAATGAGATTTTTACGTGGGGTATACTCCAAAAATTTATAAATTTTATGAACTAGTTATTTATTTTGTTACCTAGTAATTTGTTCATATATTCTGTTATTAACTGTAAATATTATTTATATCATTTTTTTCTGATAAAAACAGACGTTGAGTTCGTCGGAACATCGATTATAAATAAATATTAATACAGAACTATAACCTAAAGTCGTCTTATTTTGATATAATAAGTTCTGAAAAAATTTTTTACTGTGTTATAATTATAAAAATTTTTGTGATTGCACAGCATGGTTATTTCGTAGAAATGCTGAGTCGTATGTGTTTAAATTATTGCAGAATAAATTAAATAATTTGGTTAGTTTATATTTTTTTATGTTTACAAGAAAAAATTAAAAAGTATAAGAAAAATTTTCAAATTTTTTAATAATTTTGCAACAAAAAAAAACAGATATAAAAAGTTGTCATTATTTAATAACTAATATTTATTTTTATCAAAATTAGTTAAAATATTGCCTCATTCTCATATTTACAAGAAATTTCATTTTTAAATTGATAAGAAAAAAGAATTTGCATTGAATAAAAAAGTTCATATTTTATTTATACTCATTTAAAGTCAATGGTGTCATGTAAAAAATATAGTTGCCAGAACGCAATAATTGTTGATATTGACTTACCCAATTCTTAAATTTAAAAAAACTTTTATACAAAATAAATTGTAATTAAAATGTTCATATTCAGTTGCACTACGTATAGCCAAAACATTATCTTAATTAATGATCTAATTATCTTCATTGTAGATAATTATACCACTTTATGTGTATATACAGAAAATAAACTATAAATGAATTTGATAAAAAAGCAGCAGGATCGAGAATCACAGTCCGTTCCTAAAAAAAAAGTACCGGAATAATTTTCCGGACTGTTTCGGCTCTATGACACTACTGCTTCAAATCTCATTATTTCATTAAAAAAATTGTTATTATTATTTCATGATTAATTTTAATTTTTAATTAAATATAAATAGTATTTCTATTTTTAATTTATTTACATACATACACGTCATGTACTCAAAAGAATGTAGCACAAACTCTTTCCACTATCCCGAAATTACATACATACATACATACATACATACATACATACATACATACATACATACACAATCACGCCATGTACCCAAAAGGGTGTGGCACAAACTATTCTCATCATTCCGAAATCAGTCGCCTCCAAACATTCCTATCCAAACAAGCAACTTTCGCTTCATCCACATTCATAATTCTTCTCATACATGCTCTTTTATTCCTACTACTTGGAAACCCTCGCTCACGCAAAACACTCTCAATCATACCACTCCAACTACTCATCGGACGTCCACGCAAACGTATACCATCGAAATCATTCAAATAAATCTTTTTAACCAGACATTCATTAGACATATTCGCTCAACATGTCCGAACCATCTTAACTGACTAACACCAACTTTTGCTACAACATTTTTTTCAATTTCACACTCATCATACACCAATCTATTTCGTACCCGATCTCTCCTGTTTCACCACATACCCCACGTAAAAATCTCATTTCCTCAGCAGTCATTTTCCGTTTATGCTTTTGCAACCAAACCCAACATTCACTACCATAAATCAACGTAGTCACCGAAACTGCATTGTATATACTCAAACGGGCTTTTTTGAAAACATTTACATTCCTCCAAACATTCCTACCGAAGCAAGTAATTGTATCCATAATAATGACACCTCTCATACATGTTCTATTTCTACTACTTGGAAATATTCGCTCACCCAAGTCACTCTCTCAATCATATCACTACTCCAACTACTCAATCGGACGTCCACGCAAACGTGTACTTTCCAAATTATTAACATATATTTTCGTCATCTGATATCCTAAAATTTAAACAAACTATTTTAAATAGTAATTTTGACAAAAATTAAATATGGAACTTTGTATTTCGTGATTTCTATTATTAGCAAGTCTGTTCTATAACTTTGAATGTAAAACACTCATAAAAAAATTAAAATTATATTATGAGCAACATTCAATTTTTTCGTATAATATTTTTATTTCTAATTGTAGATTATTAATTAAGTTACAAGTACAAAATTTTAATTTTTTTATAAACATGGTAGCTGATTTTTTTATTTAGTTAAATAGCAAAAATATATTTTGAAAAAATATTTTTAAATGTATGGATATATTTTACTGAAAGATGAATTTGAAAAAAATATGTCTATTTTTTATAAAAATATTACCGCCAATCTATAAATTTATTAATTTTTTTTAAAAAATTTTAAATATACGAATATCATAAGAATTTTAGAAAAATGTGTTTTTAAAAGCAAAATAGCCTCGAAGCGACTGATCAAAGCACCGTACTGATGAAGTCCAAAGACCGAAACACGTGTCTACGGTTAAAAAACTGGCCAGGCATTGATAAATAGCTTAATTGCTGAAGTCAATGGCTGATTATTGTGTGAGAGCGATGGGGTAAAACCCGTGTTTTTGAAATAATACTTGTAAATTCAAAATAATATGAATTTTTTTTGCAATGTCGTATTTATAATTTATTATATTTAATGTACATTATTTAACGTATGTACAAATTTTAAAACTGTGTAGTCTAATTTATGTATTTTATGATAAATATGTATTTTTTTCTTTATGTCAATATTTTCATATCAAGCATAATTTATACTAGTAGTTTGATAATTAACATTATTCACAGATAAAAACAAGATATTTTTTAATTGAAAATGGGAATATTAGAATTTGGTATTTAACACAAGTGTTTCCTGTTGTCATTTATCATACGTATAAGGACAGTATAGATTAATATATGTACACTCATTCTATAAAGTATATATACCAATTCAATTAGAAATTATGGCCCGTATTCTCACCTCACTTTTAAATATGACTTTTGTCAAAATTACTTTTGACGTTTACTTAAATATTTGATTATCGGATCATCGATACATAACTTTCGAAATTGATTCCGAGAAGTCAGAAGCTTCGCTATATAGAAATCCGAAAAAAACCAATTGGGACACCTAAAGGATAATTTCGGAAACTGTATGGGAAAAGGGAATTAATGGCTAAACAGATAAATTCAGCAATAATTAATGCTTACGAAAGCTATAATCCAATTCTTAAAAGAACAGGAATTAAAAATCTACCATGGTGGAATAGTAAACTGTCCAAGCTAAGAACCCAAACCAAAAAACTGTTTAATCGTAAAAAAAAAAACAGGACACTGGGACGAGTATAGTAACTCTTTAACCACTTATAACAATGAGATAAGATGGAAAAGAGAGATTCCTGGAGGAAACATTGTCAAGAAGTTGAGAGTCTTCCAGAATGTGTTAGACTTATAAAAGTCCTGAAAAGAGGACCACAACATACTATTGGAACTCTGAAAACAAATTCGGGAAAACATACGGAAACAAAGGAAAAGACTTTGGAGTTATTATTTCAGAAACACTTTCCTGAAGCCTTATTAACCCCCCAGAACACCGTGTCCCGGGTAATTTTAGTACCGGAACACAAAGCCAATCAATCATTGGTAATCAATCCATTGCACCGAAACCAATATGCCTATCAAGCTGGTAAGTTTTGTGAATTAGCTATTATGGAAATCACATGCAGAGCTGAAACAGCAATAAGGGATAAGGGACTTGCTTTTGGGGCTTTTCTGAACATAGCAGGAGCATTTAACAACACGTCTATTAACTCTCTAATCAAATCAGCTGAGCATCATGGCGTAGATCAAACCATTTGCCGTTGGACAAATTCCATGTTAAATAACAGGGAAGTAAGAGCAACATTAAACAATTCGATAATGAGAGCGAAAACCACCAAAGAATGCCCACAAGGCGAGGTAATCTCACCGCTTTTGTGGTGTCTGGTGATAGACGATCTCATTGTTGAATTGAATGGTGCAGGCTTCTACACTCAGCGATACGCAAATGATCTAGTAATTTTAATAAAAGGCAAATTTATAGGAGTTGTTTCAAATTTGATAAAAAAAACCCTAAAACTAATTTAGTGCCATTCACAAAGAAAAGGAACCTAACGGCTATTAAGGAACCTTTTCTTTCTGAACAACAAATCCACCTGGTATATGAAACAAAATTTTTAGGGGTTATCCTAGATTCCAAGCTCTCTTTCAAAACACATGTGGAGAAAACAGTCAATAAAGCGACAAGAATACTATGGGCTTGTAAAAGAACAGTAAGTATTAACTGGGGACTTTTACCTAGAATGATGCACTGGAAGTATCTAGTAGTGGTAAGACCAGTAATAACGTACGCATCACTAATCTGATAAAAAAGAACTAAATTAGAAGAATGCAGAAAAACACTAAGTAATATGCAAAGAATAGCTTGCTTTGGGATAACGGGTGCAGGCAGAGGCAAGAATAGCTGCATACAGAGTAGCTGCATACAGAGTAGCTGCATACAGAGTAGCTGCATACAGAGTAGCTTCCTATGGAACAAACTCAAGATATATCCTGAATACGGAAATTATGAGGGACATAAACATAGATCCAACATTATGTTGGAATTCAGTTCTTATGTTACCAAAAATTAATCTTGAAAAACTATTCAAAGTGGTTATCTCACAGAGAATGGATTGGTCAAGCACTAAAAATCGTTTTAAAAGAGACATCTGGTTCACAGATGGACTAAAACTGAAGAAGGCACTGGAGTGGGGGTTTATAATAAACGAACAGAGAATAGCATTAGCTTGGCTCTAGAAATTTAAAACTCTATATTTCAGAAACTTTTGCAATATATAAATGTTGCAAAATTATACTACAGAGCCTTTTGAATTGCGCAGATAAAAAAGAAATTTGTATCTGTACAGATAGCCAAGCAGCTATAAATGCGCTTATAGCTTACAGAACAAAGTCAAGAACAGTCTATTAATGCTTACAAGCACTGACAGAACTGGCAGAACACGACATTGTTACAACAGTGACATTGGTGTGGGTGCCGGGGCATCAGGGCATTGGAAGCAACGAAATGGCTGACACTCTTGCAAAAGACGGTACTAGAATTAACCAAGATAATGCCTACGTATTGTGCGGGAATCCCTATAAAACCGCAAAGAAATCAGTCACGGAGTGGCTGCATAAAAAACATACAGGAGAATGGATGGAAACTGCCGAACAAAAGCATATCAAAACATTTCTCCCGGATAGAATTAATCCAAACGCTACAGATATTATTAATCTTAGTAGGAAGAGTATCCGAGATATGATGGGTATCTTGAGTGGACACTGCCATCTGGCAAAACACCAACACACACTGGGCTTAAAGGCTAGCCCAATATGCAGAAAATGTGGAGAGTCATTTGAAACACCTTTACACTTGATTTGCGACTGTGACTCTCTAGCTCAAAAAAGATACAACAAGTTTGGACTAGACGAGATAGAGAGAGACTCAGTGCATAAATTGCCGTGGACCAAGATACTGGATTTCATAAGAGAGACAGGACTTCTTACATGAGATAGACCAAAGGGACAGTACAATAGGCCACTAGGCCGCAGTGCTCTGGGACTTAATGACACCAACCTTTCGAATAGATAGATAGTCAATTATCGTACTAATTATTCCGCATTTTTCCATGCTACGCTTATTTTTCTACACCTCATAGTTTTTGAGAAAAAAAAATAAAAACCAAAATATCTAAAAAAAAAAACTAGCGCCCAAACGGCACATGCTAGCAAATTAAAACTAAAACCAAATTATAGAACTTTATATGCCCTATCAAAAAGTATTCTAAGTATTTTTCTGAATTTAACTCGAGAAAGAAGTATATCGCAAATTATCAAAACTGCATGTTAAACACCCATATACGAACTTAACGAACGAACACCCTGTATGTATATGCTGCCATCTTTAGTGTTAAATTCACAACACAACACACATTTGATATGTTTATTAATAGCCAGGTTTGGTTATTTTTTGTCTTAACCGCCTTTGAAATTATTCCGAGAAAACCGAACACCCAGTAGTATATTTGACAATTATTTGTGTAGTAGAAATGTTTTTTTTGTCTTTACAAATGTGAAGTTATTCAAATTTTTTTCCGAATTCTTGACAAGATTACATGCGCTATTTTTAGAGTTCCACAAATTAAGTAAGGGACGTTTTTTATTTATTTTTTTTTTTGAAATAGTAAAAATATCTTTCAAAACTCATTATATTAAAATAAAGCAGCTGTAAGATTTAGTTCTATATTAATTTTAGTTAAACAAGATTAAAAGTATATGGGTAAACCCATATATAGACCACTTTGACATTATCACATAAATGATAAGAAATAAAAATAAAAAAAATTTTTACCGAAAGTTGGCAACATTGTATTTTGTTAATATATAATATTATACGGGCTGAGGGTATCTGCTGTAAAAACTTCATTAAAATCGGATAAATAATGCGGGCATAACAAATTTTTAGAAAATTATTAATTTTTTTTTCGGAAAATTGGCAACACCGTATTTTAATAAAATTAAAATTTATGTGGGCATTAGCAGAAACTTTTCTGAAAATTTGATCAATATCGGATAAATAATGTAGCCAATATGAATTTTTAAAAACTTTAGTAATTTTTTTCTCGGAAGGTTGGCAACACTGTACTTTGTTAAAATTATCTAATTTATATGGATACCAGAAAAATCTTTTTTGAAAATTTGAACAAAATCGGTTAAACAACATGGCCGTAATAAATTTTTAAAAATTTTATTAATTTTTTTCTCAGAAAGTGAGCAACACTGTATTTTATTAGAATTATGAAATTTATGTGGGCATTAGGGAAATCTTTTCTGAATATTTGATTAATATCGGATAAATAATGTAGCCAATATAAATTTTTAAAAACTTTAGTAATTTTTTTCTCGGAAAGTTGGCATCACCGGTAAAAACCAAAACCACAAAATTTTTTTCGGAAAATGTTACAGACACCGTACCAAACGCTATACCACTTTTTCCTTGCAGTCAAAATGGTATAAAATACAAAAATGGCTTTATCTCTATAGGTATATCGCATATATACTAATGGCTAAGTTAAAAGATTACAAAAATAAAGGTTATATTGTCTTCAGTTAATTTCCACATTATTTTTTTTATTCCTATTTTTTATCATTTATGTGATAATGTCAAAATGGGTTTACCCATATACTTCTAATTTTGTTTTTTACTTAAACAGCAAGGAACAAGTAGTATAGCGTTTGGTACGGTGTCTGTAACATTTTCAAAAAAAAAAAATTGTATAGAAATCCTTCATATAGCCGGTAGATGACGAATCTGGACTTAGTTTATGTGGGTGTATGGATGTGCGTCGTCAGCTCGCTCACTCGCTCGGTCGTTTTTAAAAATTCGTATTGGCTACGTTATTTATCCGATTTTGATCAAATTTTCAGAAAAGATTTCCCTAATGCTCTCATTAATTATATAATTTAATTAATTTACAATGTTGCCAACTTTCCGAGAAAAAAATTACTAAAGTTTTAAAAATTTTATTATGGCCATGTTATTCAACCGATTTTACTCAAATTTTCACAAAAGATTTTTCTAGTATTCATATAATTTATGTAATTTTAACAAAAAACAGTGTTGCCAACTTTCAGAGAAAAAAATTAGTAAAATTTTTAAAAATTTATTATGACCATTTTATTTAACCGATTTTAATCAAATTTTCATAAAAGTTTTTTCTAGTGCCTAAATAAATTATGCAATTTTAACAAAATACAGTGTTGCCAACTTATCAAAAAAAAATACCAAAATTTTTAAAAAATTCATTGTGGCTACATTATTTATTCGATTTTGATCAAATTTTCAGAAAAGTATGTCCTAGTGCCCACATAAATTATAATATTATTAAAATACAGTGTTGCCAAGTTTCCGAGAAATGTCAAAGTAGTTTATATATGGGTTTACCCATATACTTCTAATCTTGTTTATTTTATGTTTTTCCGTTGTAAAAGTTAGTACAGCAACAAACATAAACTGTTTTATTTTATAATTAATTATGTGAAATACACTGAAAGAAAAAAAATAACCATTTGAAATTGGAAAATACCCGACTGGTAAAATTTAATAATAACAAGATGAGAAGTATATGGGTAAACCCATATATAGACCACTTTAACATATCTCGGAAAGTTAGCAACACTGTATTTTAATAATATTATAATTTATGTGAGCACTAGGAAAAACTTTCCTGAAAATTTGATTAAAATCGAATAAATAGTGTAGCCAATATGAATTTTTTTTAAATTTTGTGATTTTTTTCTCTCGATAAGTTGGCAACACTGTATTTTGTTAAAATTGCATAATTTATTTAGGTACTAGGAAAATTTTTTATAAAAATTTTATTAAAATCGGTTAAATAGTGGTCATAATGAATTTTTAAAAAAACTTTAGTAATTTTTTTCTCGGAAAGTTGGCATTACTGGAAAAAACCAAAACCACATGACCTTATCTTGGGCACTAGACAAATTTATCCAGAAAATTTCATTAAAATCGGTTACACCGTCTAGAGCGAGCAAGCTGACGACGCACATCCATACACCCACTTATAAACTAAGTTCAGATTCGTCACCTAGAAGCTATATGAAGGATTTCTATACACAAATTTTTTTTTTGCTAATGTTACAGACACCGTACCAAACGCTTTACAACTTTTTCCTTGCAGTCAAAGTGGTAATAATAGAAGTTATATCTAAAATAAAACGGCTTTATTGGTAAGTTCTGTATTAATATTTATTAAAAGTCGACGTACTCAACGTCCGTAAATAAACAGAACATAGAAACAAGTTACTAGGTAACAAAATACAAGTAACTATATAAATCATTAAAATTTTATAAATTATTACGTAATAGAAACCAAATTTTATTTATATCAGTTACCTTTTAAAGATTTATTTGAATGATTTTGATGGTATACGTTTGCAAGTCTACGTACGATGAATAGTTAGAGTGTTGGTATGATTGACAGGGTGGCTTGCGTGAGCAAATGTTTCCAAGTAGTAGGAATAAAAGAGCATGCGATGAGAGAAGGAATTGTGGAATGTGGATGAAGCGAAAGTTGCTTGTCTCTGGATAGGAATATGTTTGGAGGCGACTGATTTCGGGATGATGAAAAGAGTTTGTGCCACACCCTTTTGAGTACATGGAGTGATTGTGTATGTATGTATGTATGTATGTACCTTTTTCTTAATATTGATGAAGACGGACGTTGAGTACGTCGAAACGTCTATTATTAATAAATATTAATACAGAACTATTACTAAAGCTAACATAGTAAAAAATCTTTCAAAATTCATTATATAAAATAAAACGGCTCTAGGTTTAAGTTCTGTATTAATATTTATTAATAATCGACGTTTCGACGAACTCAATGTCCGTCTTCATCAGGAAAACTGATACAAATGACATTTACAGTAAATAAACAGAACATAGAAACAAATAAGTAATTAGGTTGTAAAAATTTTATAAATTTTTAATTAATGGAAGCCAAATTTTCTTTAAATCAGTGACTTCGTCACACTGATTGATGTTATCTTTTTACCACTTTGACTGCAAGGAAAAGTGGTATAGCGTTTTGATACGGTGTCTGTAACATTTTCAAAAAAAAAAAATTGTATAGAAATTTTTGATATAGCCTCTAGATCAGACGAATTCTAACTTAGTTTATAAGTGGGTGTATGGATGTGCGTCGTTAGTCAAAATTTTGTGATCGCAACTCCTCCTAGACGAGATTCAACCGATTTTAATGAAATTTTTAGGATAAATTTGTCTAGTACCCAAGATAGGGTCATGCGGTTTTTTATTTCCAGTGATGTCAACTTTCCGAGAAAAAAATTACTAAAGTTTTTAAAAATTTATTGTGGCTACATTATTTATTCGATTTTGATCAAATTTTCAGGAAAGTGGCAAAAATGTGGTAACACGTGTTACCATTTAACACACACACACACACACACGCGCGTGGTAAATCCGAACCGAACCGAACGTCAAATAAGTGTTAGCGAATTGAACCGAGTTACGGAATTGAATTACCGAGTACGTGATATTCCTACTATTTCGATCAACTTCTTGCTAACTTTTTTTTTTATTTTTTATATCTATTTATTTATTTTTATACGAATTTATATGTATTTTATATTCTATTACTATATTCTATTACAATTGTCAAAACTTCTAGCAAACATATTTTGAATAAAACGTAAAAAACTGTATTTTTACCACTTTGACTGCAAGGAAAAAGTGGTATAGCTTTTGGTACGGTGTCTGTAACATTAGCAAAAAAACAAAAAAAAATGTATAGAAATCCTTCATATAGCCTCTAGATGACGAATCCGAACTTAGTTTATAAGTGGGTGTATGGATGTGCGTCGTCAGTTCGCTCGCTCGTAAGTCAAAATTTTGTGACCGCAACTCCTCTTAGACGGTTCAATCGATTTTAATGAAAATTTCAGGATAAATTTGTCTAGTGTCCAAGATGGTCATGTGGTTTTGGTTTTTTTCAGTAATGCCAACCTTCCGAGAAAAAAAAATTTTAAAATTTATATTGGCTACATTATTTATCCGATTTTGATCAAACTTTCAGAAAAGATTTCCCTAATGCTCCCATTAATTATATAATTTTATTAATATCCAGTGTTGACAACTTTCCGAGAAAAAAATTACTAAAAATTTTAAAAATTTATCATGACCATGTTATTTAACCGATTTTACTCAAATATTTACAAAAGATTCTCCTAGTAATTATATAATTTATGTAATTTTAACAAAATACAGTGTTTATATACACAATTTTTTTTTAAAAATGTTACAGCCACCGTACCAAACCCTATACCACTTTTTCCTTACAGTCAAAGTGATAAAAAAGAAAACTGTAATTTTAGAAACTGGTAGTGTAATCTACATGACAATACTTGAACCATTTACAAATCTAAAAAGTACTGCCGGTAAAAAAGAATACTGAAATTTTAATACTAGTTGTGCTATCTATACGGTAATAGTTGAACTATTTACAAAATTTAAAGTTCTGCTGATAAAAAAGAAAACTGTAATGCTAAATACTAAACTAGTGTCATCTATACGACAATGTTTGAACTGTTAACAAATCTAACAGCTCTGTCGATATAAAAGAAAACTGTTATTTTGAATACTAGTGCTGCCATCTTTAAATGATTTGAGTGAGGTAACATTAATTTTACAATCGATAAAACAGATAAATGTTTTTTTAATTTTAATGTAAACCAAATATTAATTATTTCTCTACGAATTAATTTATAATTGATATTTATACATATATTCATACATACACAATCACGCCATGTACCCAAATAAGGATGTGGCACAAACTCTTGTCATCATTCCGAAATCAGTCGTTTCCAAATATATCCCTATCCAGCACAAGCAACTTTTGCTTTATTCACATTTATAATTCCTCCTCTCATACATGCTCTTGCATTCCTACTACTTACGCAAGCCTCTCTCTCATTCATACCACTCCAACTACTCATCGTACGTCCACTTGCAAACGTATACCATCAAAATCATTCAAATAAATCTTTTTAACTAAACGTTCATTAGACATTCGCTCAACATGTCCGACATGTCGACATGACTAACACCAACTTTTGCTACAACATTTTCTTCCGAATTTTCCACTCATCATACACTAATCGTATTTCGTACCCGATCTCTCCTATTTCTACACGCAGCTACCCCACGTAAAAATCTCATTTCGCACAGCAGTCATTTTCCGTTTATGCTTTTGTGCAACCAAACCCAACATTCACTACCATACATCAATGTAGGCACTAAAACTGCATTGATATTCATTTGATTCATTTGATATTCATTACACTCTATATGTTTTACCTAATCCTAAATAATTTACTTTGATTTAATTGATATTAATTAAACTAATTAAATAAATTTTACAAAAATATTTTTATTCAAAAATTTAAGCAAATTATACAACATAAATTTATAAAAATAAAATTTAAAAAAAAAACATATTTTGACTTAAATTATTGAATTTAAAAAATTGTATTTAAAAAATTAATGTATGAAAAATTTCAATTATTTTTTGTGAAGATTCTCTTTAGTAAATAAAACAAGATTAGAAGTATATGGGTAGACTCATATATAGACCACTTTGACAATTCTCGGAAAGTTGGCAACACTGTATTTTAATAATATTATAATTTATGTGGGCACTAGGAGAAACTTTTCGCGAAAATTTCATCAAAATCGAATAAATAATGTAGCCACAATAAATTTTTTTAAAAATTTGTAATTTTTTTTTCGATAAGTTGGCATCACTGTATTTTGTTAAAATTACATAATTTATTTAGGCACCAGGAGAAACTTTTATGAAAATTTGATTAAAATCGGTTAAATAAAATGGTCATAATGAATTTTTTTAATTTTTTGTAATTTTTATCTCGAAAAGTTGGGAACACTGTATTTTGTTAAAATTACATACATTATATGAATACTAGGAGAATCTTTTGTGAAAATTTGAGTAAAATCGGTTAAATAACATGGCCATAATAAAATTTTTAAAATTTTAACAAATTTTTTCTCGGAAAGTTGGCAACACTGGATATTAATAAAATTATATAATAAATGGGAGCATTAGGGAAATCCTTTCCGAAAATTTGAACAAAATTGGATAAATAACGTAGCAAATATAAATTTTTAAAAATTTTAGTAATTTTTTTCTCGGAAAGTTGGCATCACTGGAAAAAAATAAAACCACATGACCATTTTGGGTACTAGACAAATTTATCCTGAAAATTTCGTTAAAATCGGTTGAACCGTCTAGGAGGAGTTGCAGCCACAAAATTTTGGCCTACGACCGAGCGAGCGAGCTGACTACGCACATCCATACACCCACATAAACTAAGTTCAGATTCGTCATCTAGAGGCTATATGAAGGATTTCTATACATTTTTTTTTTTTGAAAATTCTACAGACACCGTACCAAACGCTACACCACTTTTTCCTTGCAGTCAAAGTGGTAAAAATACACTAGGCGAAAGTACTGATACCATTTCCAGTGTAGGTCATAAATTAAATAATAATAAAAATTTCAAGTATACTTACTTTATTTGTAATAATTTTGAAAAAAGTTATTTGAAAGAAAAATTTTAAATAACATTTTAGATCTTTATACAAAAATTAATTTTCCATAGCCGACTTAAATAAACATATTTTGAAATACATGTACCTAGGTAAACAGAGTGTTTCAACTCTTTGTAGCACTTATACTAAATAAATTTTGAATAAATATGCATTATTTCTATGTAAATAAATGTTTTATTTTCATCTGACAAAATGTTTCTTTTACATATGATAAATTTGAGAAAATATAACAAATTTGCTTCATCTTTTTATGATAAATTAATAATATTTTTAATAACCATTATTATACTAGTAACATAATAACCTCCTTCTACATAGGTTAGGACAGTAATATAATATTAATATTTTAACATGTTTGAAGAAAAAAATATTTTGTTCGTTTTAAAAAAAATATAAAGAATTTACAAAGTTTTAATTTTATAAATATATTTATACCGTGATGTATAAAAAATAATATTTTAATTACAAAATCTAATCTGTTAATTATACTACAAGTTACAAGTATTGACTAAATGATTATAAAAGATCAAATAAAACATTATAAATTTAATTACATATTTAAAAAAAATTCAAGCATTATTTTTTCAATTTTTTATGAACAAAACAAATAGATAAAAATTCTAAATAATGATTTAAATATTTGAATTAAGTTAAACATAGTTAAAAATATTTGTACAATAAATTACATTCGGACGCTGTTGTCGTAATACGGTTGGTGTAAAGTGACATCGGCTGTTGAAGACAAAATTGATGGTGACGGAGAAGGTAAAACAACTGCTGCTGCAGGTTGTGAATTGGTGCAACATCTGGCGCTAATCCTCTTGAAAATATTGAAATAGCTTGAATTGCTTGTTCTGGGAAATGTCTAGTTGTACTGCAATACGCCGAATACTAATTGTTTCGATTAGGATGTTGCTCCGGTCTCTCGCAGTCTTCGAAATGTACGAACAAATACGTGATATGAAGATTGGAGTTTATTTGGATATCTACTTTGGTATTCTTTTGAAGCAGGGCGACTATTGCGATATCCGTAAATATAAATTATTTATCTACATATTCGGCTTCAGTACAACGATCCATTGTTTTACAATAATTAAATAAATAAACGTCAGATTTAAACAGTTTGTGCATAGCTGTTTTATTTTGTTTTTCTACGGATATTTGTTATTAAACTTGTAAATTTACTATGCCACTAATACAATATTAATTTTTTGTAGCTACGCAACTAGATAGAATAATACCTCTATATTCATATGGCATTATTATTGTTTGGTACATGCGTTATAAATCACTTTGTAAAACTGATTATTATAAAAATTAGATAATAATATGTGCAATTAATTATTCAATAATAATTATTATGATTTTACATATGTAACAAAAATTAATTAAATATTTCATTTTCTATATTTTCTTTATTTATTATTATTTTGGTTTTATAAAAATATGGATGAGGCTACTTATACATACAGTATGTATACGCAATTGGCTATTTATACATACTAAAAAAAAAAACATAAACCAACCTACTAACCTAACCTACCCTAAATATCCAATTATGTAAAAATACTGTATGTATAAATAGCCAATTGCGTATACATACCGTATGTATAAATAGCCACTTTCTAAAAATATATATGTGTTGTTTATTGTTATAAATAATATATATTATTTCAGGAAAAAAAAAACAACTACTTGACATAGGGCCGATTCTGTCTCCTTACTAAAGTGCGTACAAGTAAATTTTAAATCAAAATAAGCTTCCTTTCATCTCTCTTCTGATAAATTTTAAAATTTATAGAAAGGCTAAACAAATTATTCATTCATTTAAACTTAGAAATCTTTTTAAAATTGCTATTAAAGCAATATCTAATTTTGCGAAATAAAATTCTACCTCAAAATTCCTTTCATGTTTGTGCATTTATAACTAAAGTGTTTTACAGTTGTCCTATTATGAATAATTATAAATTCACCAAGTATACATCACATTTAAGTCCGCAAACTGTTTCCGGGAAAATTAAACATAAACATTCTTTAAACTACATAATTTTAAAATATGCAAAAAATTTAAATTATCTCATTGTGTTCTATCATCTATTACCTACTATAGATCTTATGATACACTTGAAAAAAAAATATTTTATTCATATTATTAAATAAAGTAAAACTAAAACGGCAGTCTGAATAAGATTTAACATTTAAATTTTGTTTAAAATAATAATCATATAAAAGAAGATACTTGCGAATTATAATTAGAATAAAACCTCATTCACATTGCCAAAACAGCTTTACGATTTACTTTTAGTTTCAGGATTTAACACTGCGCAAAAACTAGGCGATTCACATTTCCTGTATGCCTCGATTAATATTCAGTTACGCCTGCGCAGTGATAACAATTTAGATACAGTTAAAAATAATTTTTGACATTTCTGTTTACATTGTATACATTCCAAACAGTTTTTGGTTAACATTAGTATAGTTTTTTATTACAGTTTAAGTTGTTTCTTGTGTTAAATATGTCTAAAAAAGAGTTTATGATTACACAAAATACGACCTGTACAATCATTTGAAAAATACGAATGCGAAACAGAACATTTAGAATAATTGTATAAGACATATAATTTTGCAAGTACAATGAATTCACCATCTTCTTTGTTTTCGCTAATTTCTCTTCTGATGTGTCTAAAATAAGTGTTATATTAATATACGCAAAATTTGCTAATAAAACAAAATTTGCTAATGAAACTAAATCCATGTATTTGCACAGTATTCCTATAAGCTCACATATAGTTTAGTTCAGAACTACTAATTCTGCGCTAAAACATAACACTAATAGCTCTTTAGCTATTAGTGTTATGTTGCAGTCTGAATGAGGCTTAACAATATTTAAAAACGAATTAAAAAAAAAAAACTACAAAAATTAAATCGTTACACTATGGATACGAATATGTTTCTTTTTAATTTCGACTTTGACAAAAAGTTTTTTATTTCGTATTCATCAGGTTGCATTCCTTGCATGAAAACGAATATGTGTTCTTAAGTGTGCACTTTGAATAAAAGCTCTCTCGCATATTTCGCATTTATAAGGTCTCTCATTTGTATGTGAACGGATATGTCTCCTTAAACTTCCACTTTCAGTAAATTGTTTATCACATATTTCGCATTTATAAGGTCTCTTATTTGTATGAGAATGGATATGTCTTTTTAATTGTTCACTCCAAATAAAAGTTTTCTCACATATTTCGCATTTATAAGGTCTCTCATTTGTATGAGAACGGATATGTCTTTTTAATTGTTCACTCCAAATAAAAGTTTTCTCACATATTTCGCATTTATAAGGTCTCTCATTTGTATGAGAACGGATATGACTTTTTAAATTTCCACTTTTAGTAAAAGTTTTCTCACATATTTTGCATTTATAAGGTTTCCCATTTGTGTGTATACAAATATGATTTTTTAAATTTCTACTCTGAGTAAAAGTTTTCTCACATATTTCGCACTTATAAGGTCTCCCATTTGTATGAGAATGGATATGTCTTTTTAATTGTTCACTCCAAATAAAAGTTTTCTCACATATTTCGCATTTATAAGGTCTCTCATTTGTATGAGAACGGATATGTCTTTTTAATTGTTCACACCAAATAAAAGTTTTCTCACATATTTCGCATTTATAAGGTTTCTCGTTTGTATGAGAACGGATATGACTTCTTAAATTTCCACTTTTAGTAAAAGTTTTCACACATATTTTGCATTTAAAAGGTCTTTTATTTGTATGTATACGAATATGAGCTTTTAAAGATCCTTTTCGAGTAAACGCTTTTTTACATATTTCGCATTTATGAGGTTTCTTCTTTGTATGAGAACGGATATGTTTCCTTAATTTTCCACTATCAGTAAAAGTTTTCTCACATAATGTAAATTTATGAGCTTTTCTTTTCTCAGATTCATCATTTTCTTCCGAGCTGAAAATATTATTTTTCTTCGAATCTCTACTAGCTTGCCTATGTTTTATATCGATTTCATTCTCAAAATCCGAATATTCTTCCTTAATTATTATTTCTGAATGTAAATCTAAAGATTCTGATTTCAAACTTTCTTCAAATTTAATATTTGTATCAGTTTCCAATTCTACTTCTTCAATGTAATCTTCAGTAATAGCTTCTTCTTTCATACAAACAGCATCAACATTTGTATTATTTTGTGATTCTAAACTTTCTTCAACTTTAATGTTTATGTCAGTTTCCAAATCTAGTTTAATGTATTCTTCATCAATATTCTCTTCTTTAATTTTGGTTTCAATTTTAAATTCGTTTTCCATAACTTTACTATTTTGAAATTGTTGTTTTGCATATCGCTTTAAAATTTCTTGCGATTTAAAACATTTTTCTACAAATTTATACGTTTCATTTAATCGAACTGAACAAATTGAGCAAATACAATTCGATAACTTCTCAGTACATTCCAGCTAAAAATATAAATTAAAATTACATTATATACGAAATAATAAAAATCTCTAATTTAAAAAAGGAGCTTAATAAAGAAATATATTTATATTAATAACACCAAGTCTCTATGATATTTAACTAATATTTGATTTATTTGAGAGATCTAAATCTCACTATAAGCTGTGTGGGTACGTTACTTGGTTATGGAGTAACAATTAAAAATGCAAGACAAAATTTTTATTAGCCTAAACACAACTAACAACATTTTCCTCATAATAGCTATTCCCAACTACTCTTTCAGAAACAAATTTTAGTTTAACATGTTATAATAATTAATTAATAATTAATAAACTTATTATAAGTAAACCTAATAAAATAATTGTTTTATGTAATTTTTATTGTAAATATATATGTATTGAAATTACAACTTATTTTATATAAATTTCAATTAAACAAAATCAACAAACGTATTAAAATACTTTAAATTAGGTTAGGTTAAATGTTGTCTATTCTCCAAACTTATGGAAGAGATAATAAATAAATGATTACTTATCAATTTATAAGCATATAATTTAATTTCGTGGTCCTAATTAAAAATAGTATTTTACTTACAATTTCCGATGCAATGGTTTCCAATTTGTATGATAACAATACATTATCGGAATCCATTGTAGTTAAACTAAATGTTATATTATCACCACCAGCACATAATCGACAAAGTGTTTCATCTAAATGTTGTTTTAATATTATTTGAGAATCGATACATTGATTTATAAATTTATAAGCTTCATTCAATCGCACAGAGCAATTCGGTAATTTGATCTTGCAATCTACCTAAAATAAGAAAAGTAAAAGGTTCAAAAATAATAACGTATATTACAATCAAAACAAATTATTTCATTCTTACAATTTCTGGCATAATTGCTTCCAATTTATCTACGAAACGTTTGCCATCTGAATCCAGATCAAGTATAGTGAACAATACATTTTTGTCACTTATACATAATTGGCAATGGTGCATAAACTTATTCATGATTAAAATTAAACTTTCTACCAAAAAAGCTTCTTATAAAAAGTAAAATATAAAAATATTGTAATTGATAGTATTAGAGGTTAACTTATAAAAATCTGACACGCATCCAGTTGGCCAGATGAATTTTGTGTAAAATTACTAGTATAAGAAGAAGAATAAATTGCTGCGTATTAATTTTAAAATTTTTTCCTTAACTGCTACTTGATCTAGGTTCTAGCCAGCCCCCTGACACGGCAATGCTAAAAGCGATACCGTAATGAAACCGTAGAGTCCTCTCAGTCCTATTAGAATTCGGGTGCCTACTAACCCCGTCTGTCAGTGAAACGTATGAACTTTTTTCGTCGGCAGGTTTATTCCTGCAATGCCTGCAATTAAAAAGTGACAGTTTTGCTTTAAAATGTCCTCGTGTGCAGTGCCTAATTGCTCATTGGTTTCTCGTAACTGTTTACACCTTTACGAGTCATTTAAAATAATAAAAACATTAATAAATGTTGAAAATTTTTATTCCTAATGTAATATTTTCGTTCAAGTCGGCAAAGTATTCACCGTCCTGACCGTCTTGGCGTAGTTTTTTCACAAAGTTTATATGTTCACTGATAGATGGGGATAGTAGTCGCCCGAAATCTAATAGGACCGAGAGGACTGTAAGGTTTCACAAATATAGGCATCATGTCATAGGGCTGGTTCTAGCTATTTGTCTAAATAAAATTTAAATAAAAAAAAATAGAAAGATAAGTAATCATTCTGCAACTAAGGTCAATAAAGTTGAATAAACTTTACCTACAGGACCGTTAATGTAAACAATTACTTTAAATAGAATTTGTCACTTTTTTTACATGATTATTATTTAAAATCAAATCTAAATGTTGTATGTAGAATAATGTTTTTTAATTACTGTAAATATCAATATGTACTTGAAAATTTATAACAACATTCAACTGGCCAACTATTTCGAACAATGATCTTACAGTGTTGTCTATATGGTAATGTTTGAACTATTTGCAAATCAAATTGTGCTGTCGATAAAAAAGAAAACTGTAATTTGAATACTAGTAGTGCTATCTATGAATTATTTTTTAACAAGTATTTGCATTTTTACATTCTTCTGAGTCACAATGAAGTCTGAGAAGTCCACTTGGTATTAGAAACGCATGAATAAAGTTGAAAATAATTTAATTTATTTATTGCTTATTTTATCCATTATTTTACTGAAAAATAAATTATCCCAAATTTATAAAAAAATTTTTAGAAAAATATTTTATGCCGTCGGGGAAAAACTACGCCGGATGATTCCTATTAATAATCTAAATAAAAAACTTCAAAAATAAACATATGTCCAAAAATGCTTTCTAGCGGAACTGTAGCCGTTAGAAGTTTATTACATGTAACATCAATCGCGTTAGCCTTATTTATTATATCAGGGAAGGAACAACGTATGCGGTTTCAGCACGACGGTGTTTGGTATAGAAATTTTTCATATAGCCTCCAGATGACGAATCCGAACTTGGTTTATGTGGGTGTATGGATGTGCGTCTTCAGCTCGCTCGGTAGTAAGTCAAAATTTTGTGATCGCAACTCCTCCTAGACGGTTTAATCGATTTTAATGAAAATTTCAGGTTAAATTTGTCTAGCACCCAAAATGGTCATGTGGTTTTATTTTTTTCCAGTGATGCCAACTTTCCGAGAAAAAAATTACTAACGTTTTTATAAATTTACTGTGGCTACATTATTTATTCGATTTTGATCAAATTTTCAAAAAAGATTTCCCTAATACTCCCTTTAATTATATAATTTTATTAATATCCAGTCTTGCCAAGTTTCCGAGAAAAAAATTACTAAACTTTTTAAAAATTTATTATGGCCATGTTATTTAACCGATTTTACTCAAATTTTCACAAAATATTCTCCTAGTATTCATATAATTTACGTAATTTTAACAAAATACAGTGTTGCCCACTTATCGAGAAAAAAAATCACAATTTTTAAAAAAAAATCATTGTGGCTACATTATTTATTCGATTTTGATTAAATTTACCAAAAAGTTTCTCCTAGTGCCCACATAAATTATAATTGTAATAAAAATATTGTATTACCAACTTTCCGAGAAATGTCAAAGTGGTCTATATATGGGTTTACCCATATACTTCTAATCTTGTTTAATTAAATATTTGTCTTTTGAAAAATACTGCTGAAAACTTTCCAGCGGTATAATTATTGTTGTTTACTGTATTTGTAGTAAAAGTTCCTAAAAAAAATTTTGAAACACACCTAAAAAATCAATGCTACAAACGGGAATAGCCCCTTAAACAGAACTTCAATCTAATGCTTATTTATTATACCAAGGTAAGTTTTGCCACCCAGATGGCTTCAAGTTAATTTCAATTGCGGATAGATATGACCCATTATGAAATTGAATTAATATGGTGTTTGTAAACAGATAGTGCTGACAAATGACATGACAACCAAATTCGACGATAAGGGCGTGAGTTACGAGACAGCTTGTTTGGGAGATAGTTTTGCATAGATGAGTTAATTGTCGAATACAATTAGACCGAAAATCAGATTTCATCTTTCAGGTCAATGTTGTTAAAAGTGTTCTAAAACCTGTTCAAACTGCCACTTTTCAAATAAGATTTATTTCAATTTTTTGTCAGAAACTTGTAATTTTCTGCTATTTTATTTTATTTGTAGATTACTGAAGCTGGTATGCGCGATACGGAATAATTGTTTTATTATTAGATTAATTTAATAATTTATATTTTGTGTTATGTAATAATTTTTTATCGAATCATAAATAAAATATTATGTAGATGATAATACATGGTTCACTCATGTAAATTAAATTAATTATTTATCTTATATTAAACCCTTGTACCACTGAACCGATATTACTACAATCTTTTTATGATTGTACCCTATTTTTTCCACTTCATTGTTTCCACCAATACTTTTCTTCCACCAATTCTTTTTTCCACTATACATTTTTTCCACCAATTCTTTTTTTTTTTTCACCAAAAAGTTATATTTTGAAAAAATTTAAATTTTATTTTTTTCAAAATTTGCTCAAAAAATCTGAAAAAATTTAGTAAAATAGAGAAAAACAATTAGCTACATAATAGCTAAGTAACTTTTTTCTCTAACTCATACTGATTTAGCAGAAAAAATTATTAAAAAAAATTATTATTAAAAAATTATTAAAAATTCTAGCGCCCAAACGGCACATGCTAGTAAATTAAAACTAAAACCTAAATATATAACTTTTTATTCCCTATCGAAAAGTATTCTAAATATTTTTTCGAATTTCACTTCAGAAAGAAATATTATAATGTAAAATTTTTTTATGAGAAGGTAGTCAAAAAGTTGGATGTTCGAATCAAACTCTCATTAAAGATTATTCTGTCAAGCTTTCGGTTGTATTATCCACCATCTTCAGGACATATTCTTTTTAGAAAAATTCAGAAACAAATACATATAAATTGGTATAGCAATTATAAAATTTACAGAATATACAAATCATAAAGTCGATAAATAATTAAAAGTAACAGATCAATTTTGTTAATATGAATGAATATAGCAAAAATTGTAGTCAAATATTAAAATACATAAAAAGTCATCAGAAATGTAATTGTTTTTTTTTTCTTTCAAATTTTCCTTTTTAGAATATACGCGAATATTTACTTTTAATTATTTATCGACTTTATGATTTATATCTTCTGCAAATTTCATGATTGCTATACCAATTTTAATGTATTTGTTTCAGAATTTTCTAAAAATTTTTATTATATATCAAATATAAACTAGTTCTATAAATTAAGTACTTCTTATTTTATTTAACATTTTAAAATAAAAATAATGCTAAACCAGTTTTAATATTTTTAAAATAAATACTTATAAATACTAATAAAATAGAAATACTCGGAAAAGGGCTATGAATAACGGCCAATCTTTTCTAGCTAATTGGTTTGATAATTTGATAATCTTGTATTAATAAATATAAATCCTATTTATCACCAAATGTAAAAATATTATTTCAACTATTTTTTTGTCTTCTTCAAATTCATTATCGTCTCATTAACCATTAGAAATCTTGAGTTGAGTTGCTTATAATGCCATATTTATATTCACAGGTTTTTTCTTGAAAACTCTTTTTTAAATTCAATAGCTTTATACTCTTCTATGTTTCTTATTACACTTAGATTATGTTTTTTTTTATTTAAATATTTAGTTTTATTGTCAAATTTGTTATTTATTTTTTTCTGTTAAGTTGAAATTTCAAATTTTTAAACACTTTAATTTATGATATTTAATAATATAAGTTCAAATTTTGGTTGTTTAGTTATTATCTAATAGTATGATTAAAAAAGTTTAGCATTATTTTTTCTTAATATATATTACAGGAAGTTGAAAAATTTAAATTATAATTATAAAACACAATGTTGACGAGATGTCTCTAATTAATTTATTTTTTTTAAAGAAAATTAGAAAACAGATTTTTTTTCTTTATTTTCAAAAAAAAAAAAAAGAAAATATTTTAAATATAGATATTGCCAAGTGATACTCCGTATCAGTGATACTAGAAAGACAAAATTATAATGATAATTATCTGTGGTAGTAGCGGTACATCGGATTTGTGTTACAAGTAGAATTCCAGTTGCTGTATCATTTCCCTTTCATTGAGATTTCCTAATACGGTGCGGTGCTTACATCTAAACTGAAATTTTGTTGATGTTGAACCCCATTCTTGAAATATAATCTTCAAACTTCATGCGACTAACTTTTAATTTCCCTTTTTAAATTCACATATTCGTATACATAATTACTCGTACACAGAATCATGTGTACGAATATGTGAATTTAAATTATTACTAAGTATAACTGTTACAATAAACATTTCACAATTATTAGGTTTTCCATTTTTATTTTTGCGTATATGATTTTCTTATCACTTGGAAACATTCGCTCAAATAAAACTTTCTCAACCATACTTTCCCATCTATTCATCGGATGTCCACACTGACGTATTCCTACAATCCCACTCATACCTATATATTCTTTTAAGAACACTCATTAGACACGTTCATTCGAGATGGCCGAATCATCTTAACTGACTAACAATAACTTTGCAATATTGTTACCAATTTTACACTATACTCCAATCTATTTTACATCTGATCACTTCTAATTTATTAATAGTACTTTATATGAAAATCAACTAAAACACCAAACACTTGGAAATCGTATATATATTTTTATTTTATTTTACATTAACTTGCTATTTCAATTGAAAAAAAAATTACTATAATATAAGATAAACAAAATTTAGTTAGTTCAATAAAAGTTTAAAAGCAAGCTAATTTCAATCACAAGTACATATATTACCATCAATACTACGACTGTTAACTTTATCACTTTGCAAATAGCATATAGTTGTTTCATCAACGTTTTCCTTATTTAGTAAAATTAAAATATTTTTAATACTTTTTACAAAATGGTTTACTATCATATTGTTATCTACGGTAGCTTTTTTATTGCAAATTTTATTTCGTTTATTTCTTCTTTTTTAATTAACATCTACAAGAAAATTCATTTAATTAAAATTCATAAATATTTTTTTAAAATATTTTATAGAATTTCTTATGTAAAAGAAATAAAAAAATACAAATACTTTTTTTTCTATCATTTAATATTAACGAGTTATAAAAAGTCAAACTTACTTATGAGTACATACGAGTGTCTACCTAAGGGGTAGATGACCCATTAAAACAATAAATTATTAAAAAAAAATCAAAAACACGTCAATTTTATTTTTAATTGGGCTACCTTAATATAAGATAAAATTTTGAAAAAAATTACATAATAATTAAATATGGGGTAAATTAACACAAATCGGCAAATTGGTTTACTAGTGTTTAAACTAAATTTTACTAAATCAATCACTAAATTTTATAAGTATTCATAAGTTTGTGACTTATTGTCATCTCTATAAGGTCTGGCAGCGATTTTAAATTATTGTTCATAATATATTTCTTTATATGCAGGCAAAAAATTGGAAACCGACAAGTAAATTTGTAGAAGTTATTACAATTTTACTGTTTTAATATTAATGGCCATTATGAAAAGGCGTTGCTTATATCTTTGTGCTACTGTTTCGTTTTATTAAGTGAAAGACAAATTTGTATAGTAATAATAAATTATTTTTATATTATCTGTTCTTAACGTAATTGTTTACTCTTAAAACGAAACAAAAACCATTAATTTCCGACAGACCTATATAGAACTGATAAATATTGTCAATTAATGAAACAAATTAATCTAACATATACAATAATAAATCAGATTTTATTTGAAAGTTAAACTAAAAACTTTGGATTTCTGTAATATTGTTACAATGTAAATATATTTTTATTTAACTTTAACGAATAGTCGTATACTAAGTTTTAAACGCTATTTTAGTTTGTAAAGCTACTGTATTTAATTATATGAATAAGTTTTGTCAAAAGTAAATCTTAATCATTGTGAACAAAATAATTACAGATTTATTTGCTATAAAAAAATATTGTACTATGTTCATAATCCGAACAAAAAATTTGTAATTGTTTTATGTAATCTTTATTGTAAATGTTTATGTATTCAAATTACAACTTATAATACTTATACATTAAATTAGGTTAGGTTATATATGGTCTGTTTACAAACTTATGGAAGAGACAATAAATAAATGATTACTTATCAATTATTAAGCATATATATTTTTTTTAAAATCTGATTAAAGCTAGTATTTTACTCACAATTTCCGATGCAATAGTTTTCAATTTGTGTGATAACAATACATTATCCGAATCCATTGTAGTTAAAGTAAATGTTATATTATCACCAGCAGCACATAATCGACAACGTTCTTCATTTAAATATTGTTTTAATATTATTTGAGAATCGAAACATTGTTTTATAAATTTATAAGCATCATTCAACCGAACAGCGCAAATTGTACAAATAACATTCGGTAATTTGATCCTGCAATCCACCTAAAATAAGAAAAGTAAAATATTTAGAAATAATAATGTATATTATTTCATTCTTATAATTTCTGGTATAATTGCTTCCAATTTATCTATGAAACGTTTGCCATCTCAATCCAGATTTAGCATTGTAAATGTAAACAATACATTTTTGTCACTTATGCATAATTGACAATGTTGCATTAAACTATTCATGATTAAAATTAAATGTTCTACCGAAAAAGCTTCTTACAATAGGAAAAACATAAAAATCTTGTATTTGACAGTATTGGAGGTTAACTTACAAAAATCTGAAACGAATCCAGTTGGCCAGATAAATTTTGTGTAATATTTCTTGTATAAGAAGAATAATTAATAGCATCTTATTTTTGATAATGGAGGGGGAATTTCGACAGTGACAGCTGCTGAACGTAAAAGGCGAATGATTTCGATTTTTTTAACTAACAACTCATTGTTTTCAAAACATTTGCAGCAATTAAGATATACAATAATTTAATAAATAAAATTGTGAAATAAATTTTATTGAAAATATATTTACAATAACAATATTCATTAAATTGTTATATTTTTACAACTGACGTTCATCAGCGCTATCTATGCATACGGAAATCAAACACTTCTCAAAGTAGTTTATAATTTAACCGTTAATGTCGAACAATTATGATATATAATAATATAATGGACAAATTTGTAGAATATATTTTATTAAAAATATATTTACAATAACATTATTTATTTAATTGTTACATTTTTCCGTCAAACGTTCAACAGCACCATCTATGAACAAGGAATTCAAGTACTTTTTAAAGTAGTTTATTATTTAATTATTAATGTTAAACAATTAAAATATACAATAATATAATAGACAAAATTGTAAAATATGTTTTATTAAAAATATATTTACAATAACAATATTCTTAAAATTGTTATATTTGTACAAATGACGTTCATCAGCGCCATCTATGAATACGGAAATAAAGTACTTTTTAAAGTAGTTTATAATTTAACCATTAATGTCAAACAATTAAAATATACAATAATATAATGGACAAACTTGTAAAATATATTTTATTAAAAATATACTTACAATAACAATATTTATTTAATTGTTATATTTTTGCGACTAACGTTCATCAGCACCATCTATGAACAAGTAATTCAAGTACTTTTTAAAGTAATTTATTATTTAACTATTAACGGTGAACAATTAAAATATACAATAATATAATAAACAAAATTGTAAAATATGTTTTATTAAAAATATATTTACAATAACAATATTCTTAAAATTGTTATATTTGTACAAATGACGTTCATCAGCGCCATCTATGAATACGGAAATAAAGTACTTTTCAATGTAGTTTGCTTGTTAAAAATGTCATTTTCCTAGCATTTACAAAACTTTATTAATTATTTATTATAATTTAAAATAAAGATTGAAGGAAAAATGATAGTATTAAAAGCTCAAGGTATGTATTGTTATTTATATCATTATTAACAGACTGTCCTATTTTTGTCACTGTCAGCAAACAGGACGCTGCTATTTATTCTTCTTCTTATATTAGCTAAAAACATTACGCAAAATTTATCTGGCCAACTGGATTCGTGTCAGATTTTTATAAGTTAATCTCTAATACTATCAAATACAATTATTTTATGTTTTACTTATTGTAGGAAGCTTTTTTTGATAGAAAATTTAGTTTTAATCATGAATAGTTTTATGCAACATTGTAAATTATGTGCCAGTGATAAAAATGTGTTGTTCACTATACTTGATCTGGATTCAGATGGCAAACGTTTCGTGGTTAAATTGGAAGCAATTATGCCAGAAATTGTAAGAATGAAATAATTTGTTTTGATTGTAATATACATTATTATTTCTGAATCTTTTACTTTTCTTATTTTAGGTGGATTGCAAGATCAAATTACCGAATGGTATTTGTACAATTTGCACTGTTCGATTGAATGATGCTTATAAATTTATAAAACAATGTTTCGATTCTCAAATAATATTAAAACAACATTTAAATGAAAAACTTTGTCGTTTATGTGCTGGTGGTGATAATATAACATTTACTTTAACTACAATGGATTCGGATAATGTATTGTTATCATACAAATTGGAAGCCATTGCATCGGAAATTGTAAGTAAAATGAAAATGAAAAAAAATATATGCTTATAAATTGATAAGTAATTATTTATTTATTGTCTCTTCCTTAATTTTTGAGAACAGACAAATTTAACTTAACGTAATTTAGAGTATTTCATATTTTAATACGTTTGTTGGTTTTGTTTAATTAAAATTTATGTAAAATAAGTTTTAATTTAAATACATGTACATTTACAATAAAAATTACATAAAACAATTATTATTTTATTAGGTTTACTTATAATAAGTTTATTATTTTTTATAATATGTTGTTGCTAAACTAAAATTTGTTTCTGCAAGAGTAGTTGAGAATAGCTATTATGAGAAAAAATATATTTGTCTGTTTTCAGACTGGTAAAAATTTCGTCTTGTATTTATAATCATTTGTTACTTCATAACCAAGTAACGTACGTATTCAGACAGCTTATAGTGAGACCGGTAATTTGTATTATATGTAATATATAATTTTAATTTATATTTTAGCTGGAATGTACTGAGAAGTTATCGAATTGTATTTGCTCAGTTTGTTCTGTTCGATTAAATGAAACGTATAAATTTGTAGAAAAATGTTTTAAATCGCAAGAAATTTTAAAGCGAAATGCAAAAACACAATCGCAACATAATAAAGTTATAGAAAACGAAATTAAAAATGAAAGCGAATTTAAAAAAGAGAATATTGATGAAGAATACATTAAACTAGATTTGGAAACTGACATAAACGTTAAAGTTGAAGAAAGTTTAGAATCACAAAATAATACAAATGTTGATGCTGTTTGTATGAATGAAGAAGCTATTACTGAAGATTGCATTGAAGAAGTAAAATTGGAAACTGATACAAATATTAAATTTGAAGAAAGTTTGAAATCAGAATCTTTAGATTTACATTCAGAAATAATAATTAAGGAAGAATATTCGGATTTTGAGAGTGAAATCGCTATAAAACATTGGCAAGCTAGTAGAGATTCGAAGAAAAATGATATTTTCAACTCGGAAGAAAATGATGAATCTGTAAAGAAAAGAAAATCTCATAAATGTACATTATGTGAGAAAACTTTTACTGATAGTGGAAAATTAAGAAAACATATTCGTTCTCATACAGAAGAGAAACCGTATAAATGCGAAATATGTGACAAAGCTTTTACTCAAAGTGGAATTTTAAAATCGCATATTCGTATACACACAAATGAGAGACCTTATAAATGCGAAATATGTGAGAAAACATTTACTCAAAGTGGAACTTCAAGGCAACATATCCGTTCTCATACAAATGAGAGACTTTATAAATGCGAAATATGTGACAAAGCATTTACTCATAGTGGACATTTAAAAGAACATATTCGTATACATACAAATGAGAGACCTTATAAATGCGAAATATGTGAGAAAACTTTTATTAATAGTGCACATTTAAAAAGGCATATTCGTATACATACAAATGAGAGACCTTATAAATGCGAAATATGTGAGAAAACATTTACTCAAAGTGGAAATTTAATAAATCATATTCGTATACATACAAATGAGAGACCTTATAAATGCGAAATATGTGAGAAAACTTTTACTAATAGTACACATTTAAAAAGGCATATTCGTATACATACAAATGAGAGACCTTATAAATGCAAAATTTGTGAGAAAACTTTTACTGAAAGTGGACATTTAAAAGAGCATATTCGTATACATACGAATGAGAAACCTTATAAATGCAAAATATGTGAGAAAACTTTTACTCAGAATGGAAGTTTAAAAAAGCATATCCGTTCTCATACAAATGAGAGACCTTAGAAATGCGAAATATGTGAGTGAACTTTTCCTGTAAGTGGAACCTTAAAAAGACACATACAAGTGCAAAATATGAGAAAAACAATTTACTCAAAGTGGTGATTTAACAAAGCATTTTTGTACTGATAAAATGGAAAGACCTTATAAATGTTAAATGTGTGAGAAAGCTATTATTAAGAGTGGCATTTTAAAGAGGCATATCCGTTCTCATGCAAAGGAGAAACCCGATGAATGCGAAATTGAAAATTTTTCCTCAGAGTAGAAATTTAAAAGAAACATGTTCGTATTCATGTTGTAGCGATTTAATTTTTGTAGTTCTCTTTTTATTAATGATTAATTTAAATAGTGAAATCAGTGTTATGTTTTAGCCCAGACCTAGTAGTTCTGAACCAAACAACATGTGAGCTTATAGGAATACATTGCAAATTGAAAAAATTTCAAAATTTATTAGCGAATTTTGTTTTATCGCAGCCAAAGTCTGACCTAACCAAGGTTTCTTAACTAAAATTCACTTATGATTTAAGACAGAACAATCAGATTTTGTAGTAACATGAGATAGCGATGTATATCAGTTTTTTTTATATTAGAAACTTCAAATTTATAATATGTAAATAAGCAGTTTGGAACATAAAATTAATATTATTTTGAAGACGCGTATTAAATGTACTAAAAATAACATTTATTTTAGACACATCAGAAGAAAAAATTAGCGAAAACCAAGAAGATGGTAATTTTATCTTATCAATTTGTAAAATTATATTTTTGTCTTATACTATTCTAAATGTTTCCAAATAATTATACAAGTCTTATTTTGTATAATCATAATTTATTTTTAATAAATATTTGACACAACAAAACAACTTAAACTGACACAAAAAAAGATACGCTACTAAAGATAACAAATAACTGTTTAGCATATAACCAACGTAAATAGAAATATCATAAATGATTTCTAACAACATTTAAATTGTTATCACTGCGCAGGCGTAACTGAAAATTTATTTAGACATACAGGCAATCTGAATGGTCAAGTTTTTGCGCTGTGCTAAATCATGAAACTAAAACTAAATCGTAAAACTGTTTTTTGGTAGTCTGAATGAGATTTTATTCTAAATATAATTTGTCAGTATCTTTTTTTACATGATTATTATTTTAAATAAAATTAAAATGTTAAATCTTAGTCAGACTGGCGTTTTAGTTTTACGCATAAGTACAAGAATTTGACCAATCCAAACACTTGACATATTTTTAGTTTTTTACACCAAGTGTTTGGATTGGTCAAACTCTTGTGTTTGTGCGTAAAACTAAAACGGCAGTATGTACAATAATGTTTTTTAATTTCTATAAAAATCAACATGTATTTGAAAATTTATAACACACTATGAAATGACAATAAACCTTTTTTATGCGTTCCTAATACAAATTGAAATTTTCAGTCTTCATTGTGACAAGAAGATAACAGTTTGTTGATATATTTTCTAATGTAACGATGACGGCATTTACTCAAATTATTTTTATATATTTTTTCAATTTATATTAATTTTATTATTAAATATGTAAATTATATTAAATATTATTTATAATAATATTCAAATTAATAAATAAATCAATATTATAATGTAATATGTGTTTATAAATTGTTTTAACTTTATTTAATAATATGAATAAAATGTTTTTTCTTCAAACGTATCATAAGAGTTTTTACTGGGTGTCCAATTTTAAGCTTTTCAGCAGAATATCTCGAAATGAGACACCTATTTTTTATTGCAAATTCGGAAAGAGCATAAAAAAACTATGTAAACATTTAAAGATCTAACATCGCCAGAAAATAAAAAACTCACTTTCACTAGTAATATCAAACAAAATAAAAAAAATTATATTTCGAAAATCATATGGCAACATTATAAAATTTAATTTTGATGTAAATGGTACCTAGTAAAATACTAAATAAAACTGTTAATACTAAATCATTAGAGATCAATTTATTAAGGAGAATTAAAACCAATTTTATTAAAACATTTTTATTCGCATGCTAATAATATTGTTATTGTAATATTAGTAATAATTATACTAATTTATATTTTTATTAGAATAATTAAAATTTGTAAAAAGAAGTATGATAGGCAAAAAAATTAAAATATACAATAAGAGATAGTTTCATCTAGCACGGGAGGAATTATATGTATAATGTTACCGCCCGAGGCATTAGAGATCTTACGTTACACACTTATCATATTTCTTTATGAGAAACTATCGCGTTCTCACACTATGTAGTAGAAGTTAGAATTTATCTACTCGTCTATTTGTACAGACGTATATATTTGTCGTTCTTGTAAAATTTTAATACAAATTTTGAAATATAATTTCCTCGATCGATTATTTATATAAATATTATTTATTTTTATGTAACTTATTATTGGCTTATTTAATAAAAGATCAAATATGTGAATATGTTTTATTTGTAGCCATAACTTTTCATTCATTTATAACAAAAATTAATTTAAAATTTTTTTTTACATACAAAAAAATGAAACATAACTGTTCAACAACATAGGAAAAATAGCATTACACCAAAATAGTTCACATTTTTCAATTAAATCTAAACAATAATTTTAATCAACTTGAAACTGCACGCAATCGTAACTTTTATTTCTTGTAAAATTCGTATTTACTACACAAAATAGACATTTCTGTTTACTTAATAAAAATATTGCATTTGCCCTTAAAAAATTTTTCCTTATTTTTCCAGTTGCATCAATATAATTTAAATGCTAATTATATAAAATTATATGCAAATATATTTACAAAATATAGTAGGTACAGACAGGGTTAGACTGGCCCACCGGGGCACCGGGCTTTCCCCGGTGGGCCGTTATCATTATGGGCCTTGACCGGCGATTGTCAAAAAATTAAGTTTTACAAAAATTTAAGAACAGATTATCCCAAAAACAACGATTTGTATTGAATGACAATATATATAAATGACGTTTATTGGTTAGATCCTAATAACTCTCCCAAAATCAATAGTGGTAATATACCCGATAAAACTTCTGAATTAATCCGATGACGCACAAACTGAAACCGGAGAAGAAGATGAAATCAATGTAACAAACTATAGTAATATTTGAGGAAATTGCATTGTCTGTTGTTTTCAGTTTTACAAAAATTTAATCTCCGCACACTGACATACGCTAATTTATTCATTGCTTATAAATTAGTGCCAACATTATCTTCCACTCAAGTATCATGCGAACAAACATTTTCGAAATTTAAATTGTTTAAATCAGAATAATTTCAAGTAGCTTTCATGCTCATGTCATACGAGAAGGATATTTTGGAAAATTAGATAATGAAGAGATCATTACAAACATTTTCGCAAAAAGTAATTTATTAAATCGTCTTTTAACTTAGATTTAAATAAAAAATTATATTTAATTTCCGCCTACCAGAGACACAATATCGATCGTGAACACAACGCCAACGCCTTACTAGGGATACTAATTTCTATTTTAAAATTAATGTTTGTGTATCTTCCATTAAATATGAACAATTTTTCTAGTTTTAGTTATTTTTATTATATGTGATACTATAAAATCTAAATAAACTATAAATTAAATTGTTAATAAGTAATTTTAAATAAACGTTAAAAGTATATTTGACAAGAATTTTTTTTAAAAGTGAAGTTAGAATACGAGCCGTAGATCTGTTGAATTAGAGAATAAAAATAAAAATCTTTTTCTTTACTATTTATTTGAATTGTTTACTATTCATTAATGTATGAGTGCATTTTATTATATTCTGCATTTCAGGTGATTTAGTACTAGGTAGATTAAAAAGCAAGCAGTTATTATAATCATTCTTTGTACATAAAATGAAACTTGACGTAATGACGGAAGTGGTGCTTGCGCGTGTGTGGAAAATAAATTATAAAAACTTATACTATTAATTTTATTAGTTTTATTATATATTAACTTTCTATTAAGTCAACAATTTCTATGCGGACTTGCTTTGAACGCTCCTCGCTCATCTCATTTAGAGATTCCTCCACATATTGGACAAACATTTTATTTTTGTAGCAGACAAACTATCAGAAATGTTTTTTACAACATTCAAAATTTCACTGAATGGATGTATCAGCTTTCTTTTTGTTACGCCTACAAAAAAATATATAACAAACATTATAAAATATAAATTTCAAATTATTTGTTTTTTCAGATATATTATAGTAAAATAAAATCAAATTTTATTTAGCTTTTGGCTAATAAATTACATTGTAATACATATTTATAAAATTAAAAATTTACAGGAAATTTACAAATTTATAATAATATTTACATTATTTATCAAGTTTTTAACTTTACTACAGTTTTTTTTTTATTTCAAACTTAAAAGTTTTACATTTTTAAATATTTAATGTATGTCGGTAATTTATTCTATTCAAGTAATCCATTGTGAAATATTTTGTTAGTAATACTACTTTTGGTTTTTTTTTTAATAAAATAAAAATAATTATCTGCATTTCTAACATGATAATTATTCACAAAACTATTAAATTTCAGATTGTCAGTTAAATACTACGGAAGCAAACCATGTTGTATTTTAAATATAAAAAATCAGTGCAAACATTACTAAGTAAAAATTAATATTAATTAACTATTTTAGTTTTATTAACGTATTGTTTATTTGTTTTTATTTAAGTTGTTCAATATTTTGACATCTCAGATGCCATCTTCACAAACAATTTCAATTGCGAATATCAGTTTTTCTTGTTGATACACCAATACAATTTATAATCAACTACAAACGTATGTAAATTGCACCTATTTATGGCAACTGCGATGTCATAATTACAAACAACTTAAACAAAACAAAGAAAATTGTGATTGACACTTGAGTTATTATTTTAATTTATTGTAAAATAGGTTTTTAGCATACGTAAGTTCTGTTGATGTTGACGGTGTGACTGTAATAAGTTCTTCCATAATTATTTCTTGATCCATATCAAAATGGAAAACATCTATTTGTTCAGTTTGTGGCGAGGCAAGTGTTCGTTTCGGAGACGCATCGAAATCTAACGATTTGGAACTGCCTGAACTCGTACATGATGCATGACGTAGTACTTCTTTTTGTTTATGAACTGATGTCATGGTTGAAGTTCTAAGATTAAAACAATAATAGTTTTGCAAGTTATTTTTTATAACTGAAGTGATTATTTTTTAAACTTATTACTTTTCGAAAATGATATAATTATTTTATTGCTTATTTAATAAATTCGAACAAAAACAATAATTTAACCAAAACGAAAATACTTGAGCGGAATGCATCATACAGCGGCAGCGACTTTTGAAATCTTGTTTTTTTTTTAATGATTGGTAATTAAAATTTATAAATATAAACTGATGCCAAGTAATAATCAATGAGTAGTTTGTCAAAAATAAAAAGATATACTCAACTAAGTCAAAATGAATTTTTTCATAATAAAACTTCCTTTCTTTTTATAAGACATTTTTCATAAAACTGCTACGTTTTTAAATAAGTCCCGTTGAGGTTCAGATTGAGATGCCGAAGCGGACGAATTTCGTCTTTCGTATAGCGATCAGTTCTTCAATGTCTTCCATTAGGTATCTCTGACAATCTGTAACTGATAAATTTGATTAAATATGTAAATAACGCTTACAAAAGACTGCCAACTGCTATCCTTCATTTTCGAATTTTTAAATCATGGTATATCATATAATTATGATAATTATTAAAATATTTTCTAATGTATTTTCATTTAAACTATTAAAGATTATTAAAAGTTATTACTAAAAGCTTTGAAACTCATAATTATTTTTAATTTATTCAATATGCCATTCGAAATAGTTGTTGAACGTAGAACAATAAACATTTCTACTAAAAATCTATGTTGTATTTAATTTAAAATAAAAACTCATATCAATAACAGATACAATAAATTTTAAAAAATTATTACATAATAATATGAATATAAAAATTCTCAAATTCTTAATTTTATTATAATATCTATGGTATATAAATTAATGTATAAATTAAATAATTAAAATATTTGGTTAAATTTTATTGTAGTGTAGGCTTGCGACATGTAGTAAACTGTTGAAGGTATATTAAAGTTGTTTTTTTAATGTAAATAAAAATTTCAAAACTAATACAAATATTTACACATAAAATAAAAAGCATGTAATGTAAATTTTGTAGCAACATGTACTTTTCAAACTCCGTTTATAAAGACATAGCTTATTAAAATTGTCCATAATTACGGCTCTTAATCCTACTAAAGGAATGATTTCTTTGATTTTGTTCTCTTCTAATAATTTTAGCTATACAGCTAACATAATGCTCTAAAATATAGACAATAATCGCAGATGTTTTACATATCACATCTGCTTGAATCATTTAGCACAAAAAAAAATTACACAATAGACCGTGATTTACAAATTAAATTATGTTTACAAAATTATATACTATTAAAAATTAGGATTAATATATCAAAATTCCATAGTTTTAAAACATTTTTACTTTCCTCGGCTGCCATTTTAATTAAATATTTAATAGATATTTTACTTACTCTCTGTTTACGTCGAATGATGCACAAGAACTGACTTGTATCAACATGTAAGGTGACGCGTATTAAAAAATATTTGGAATAATTTATATTACAGTACAAATTATATACGTATCATCCGTAGCAACAGTGTATTTTAAAATGTATTGTCGATATTTATCATGAATATACAGGGTGATTTATTAGTAATTGGAAATATTTTAACTGGAGTATCCTGGGAATATATCCTCAGAATATGAAGATTTAACGCAAATCACTTAGATAAAATGTGTCTCCTTACTGAGCTACATGGTGTTTTATTTAAAAATTTAAAAACGATTTTTGCCCAGTACTTTAAAACTATTTGACGTATCCTTATCATACTTGACAAGAAGTGTAGGTACCGTACACCATATTAAATTATGTTAAATAAAAGTTTCTGGCTACTGCCAGTGGCGTACAACAGGAGCAAGTGAGAAGTTGATCCTTTCTAAATTCTACGCCACTGGCGGAATTGTCATTTTAGCACAATTTTTCGATTCTCCAATACTTTCTGTGTAAAAAACATACTCTTCCTTCTTAACTATAAAGTCACTTTTTTTCGAGATATTTAAAGTTAAAAAACATAAGCTGCACCCTTGGTTTGGATCAATCTGGTTTGGCAGGAAAAATTATTGAAAATTAAAAATTAAAATGCAAAAAATATTAATTTTCAATAATTTTTTCTGCCAAACCAGAATGAGTTAGAGAAAAAGTTACTTAGTTATTATGTAGGCATTTTTTTTTTCTCTATTTTACTGAATTTTTTCAGATTTTTTTGAGCAAATTTTGAAAAAATCCCAAAGGTGCAGCTTATGTTTAACTTTAAATATCTCAAAAAATAGTGACTTTATCGTTACTAAGGAAGAGTATATTTTACACAGAAAGTATTGGAGAATCGAAAAAAAATCGAAAGGATCAACTTCTTACTTGCCTCTGTTGTACGCCACTGGCAGTAGCCAGAAACTTTAATTTAACATAATTTAGTATGGTTTACCGTACCTACACTTCCTGCCAAGTATGATAAAGATACGTCAAATAGTTTTAAAGTACTGGGCAAAAATCGTTTTTAAATTTTTAAATAAAACACCCTGTAGCTCAGTAAGGAGACACATTTTATCTAAGTGATTTGCGTTAAATCTTTATATTCTGAGCCCAGGATACTCCAGTTAAAATATTTCCAATTACAAATAAATCCCCCTTTATATGTACAGCATTTAAAATTATTCATATTTTTTGTCAATATCTATTTTGCTATTTTCCAGATACACATAGCTTGATTTAACATATCAGGTTTAATATAAATATATAATTGCACCTAATATCTAATATTTTTATATTGACAAAACTGATACATACTATTGCATAATAAAATGTTGCTATTTTAAAAATCTTAGCAATACGTGCATAGCAAACTATTTTTCTCTGTGTGTAAATTAATAGTATATTATCCGTTGGAAATGATTTAAAAAGTATTTTTCTAAATAATTGGCAGCTGCTTGTAGCAATTCTTGTAAACAGATATCAATAGAAAAACAAACAAAGCCATATTTATATATTTTTATGGTATCACGCATTTCATGAATACGAAAGAGATATATTATTTAAATCGACACGACAAACAAAGTACACACCAAACTAGTTACATTTCTATTGCCTTTCGAAGTATTTTATTAAACCACTAGAGGCAAGGATGTTAAACTACTTGTATGTCAAATATCCTTGCACTAGAGGAACATAATTATAGTTATGTATGACACTTAACAACTTATGTTTCAGTTATGGAAATGTCCATATGTTTGTGCGTTCTAGAAGAGTATAATACAATGAAACCTCGGTATACGACCTTAATTCGTTCCTGATGTTTGGACTTATACCGAATAGGACGTATACCAAACCAACATTTCTCAAAAGAAATAATGTAAAAATGATTAATCCGTTTTCATGTAAAAAAAACTCCTCTTGATATGGTATATTAATGGGGTTGTAAAATAATTATTTTGTTTTCTGTTGCTTTGCGTTTGCCTTTTTGCAATTTATGATTAAAAAAAATAATAAAATTTACTTAAAAATGAAAAACAGAAGAAACTTAACAAAGTTATAGAGTGTGGCTCCACGCAGGTCTGGTACACCGAAAGAGCAATACACCAACCAAGGACTCTCCCCATCAGAAATTACATAGTTTTAAACCAAATGAAGTCAATATAAATTCGTGAATAGTGTAGATATCATAGTATTACTTGTTCATATATAGCGCTTATAATTGAATTAAGTCGTATACAGTACAAAAGTCGTATACCGAACAAATTTTTTTTCACCCAAACAGAACGTATTCCGAATTGGACGTATTCTAAAGCAGACTTATACCGAGATACATCACTGTAGTACAAATTCAAAATTATTGGAAAGGAAGAAAAAGGATGGTTAATATATAGAGCGTCGTCGGTTATTGCATTACTTAAAGCTGATGAAGAACAATAATTTGGAATTGCAATTTGGGAATTAGCAACGAAGTACTAGATCAAGAAAATATTATCAATATATTAATAAATAAAACTATACACAAAATCCGTAATTCAAATATTTATTTATTATTAGATAATCACATATTGCATCAATTACCGCTGCATGAACATAGAGTTCATTATTTTAAAATACAAGTACATAATCTAACTTAATCCATAGCTTTCACAATAGAACGAAATCGACATCATTATATATAAAAATGGTACATTTTAAAAATCAATACTTTAATAACTGTATTTATATTAGAACTGAGTATTAGTAGAATAATGTTTATATTATTATTTTTGTAATATTAAGCATTATTATAAAGTTTATAAATATCAAACAACTTATTTGATTGATATTATTTAAATATTTTATATATAATATTTTTAACTTATGATATATATGTATATTAATTAATATAATTAAGTAACAAACATTTTGTTATTTGTTTTTCTGTATTATGTATAAAAATGTATACTTTTCATATACTTTCACAATCTACATTACGTAAACAATAAATATTTCACTAAATATAAAGGACAATTTTTGTTTATCTTCAGTACAGTTTTTGTTTGCGACAGTTTAAGTTGTTTTGTTTAAATATCTGACGAAGAATTTATGATTATACAAGATGATACTGTACAATCATTTGAAAAATACGAATGCTAAACAGAACATTTAGAATAGTATAGGACATAAATATAATTTTACAGGTTTATAAGATAAATTCGCCATCTACTTTGTTTTCGTTAATTTTTCTTCTAATGTGTCTAAATTGAATGTTATTTTAATATATTAAACACGCGTTTTAAAAATAATATTAATTTTATTTTCCAAACTGCTTATTTACATACAATTTGACGTTTCATTTATAAAAATACATATAGGCCGTTCTAAAAACATAAGTGAATTTTAGTTAAAACTTTGGCTGCGATAAAACAAAATTTGCTAATGAAACTAAATCCGTGCTTTTGCAATATATTCCTATAAGATCACATGTTGTTTGATTCAGAACTACTAGCTCCGCGCTAAAACATTACTCTGATTTCGCTAGCAAAAAAGCAGTCTAAATGAGGCTTAACAAAATTTAAAAATTAATCATTAATAAACAAAAGAACACTATAAATACGAATATGGTTTTAATTTCTACTCTGAGGAAAAGTTTTTAATTTGGCATTCATCAGGTTTCTTCTTTGCATGAGACCGGACATGTTGCTTTAATTGACCACTCCACATAAAAGTTCTCTCACATATCTCGCATTTATAAGGTCTCTCATTTGTATGTATACGAATATGGTCTTTTAAATGTCCACTTTGGGTAAATGTTTTCTCACATATTTCGCATTTATAAGGTCTCTCATTTGTATGAGAACGGATATGCGTTTTTAAACTTCCACTCTGAGTAAAAGTTTTCTCACATATTTCGCATTTATAAGGTCTCTCATTTGTATGTATACGAATATGCCTTTTTAAATGTGCACTATTAGTAAAAATTTTCTCACATATTTCGCATTTATAAGGTCTCTCCTTTGTATGAGAACGGATATGTATTTTTAAGTTTCCCCTTACAGTAAAAGTTTTCTCACATATTTCACATTTATAAGGTTTCTTCTTTGTATGAGAACGGATATGTTTCCTTAATTTTCCACTATCAGTAAAAGTTTTCTCACATAACGTACATTTATGAGATTTTCTTTTCTTTACAGATTCATCATTTTCTTCCGAGCTGAAAATATTATTTTTCTTCGAATCTCTACTAGCTTGCCCATGTTTTATATCGATTTCATTCTCAAAATCCAAATATTCTTCCTTAATTATTATTTCTGAATGTAAATCTACAGATTCTGATTTCAAACTTTCTTCAAATTTAATATTTGTATCAGTTTCCAATTCTACTTCTTCAATGTAATCTTCAGTAATAGCTTCTTCTTTCATACAAACTGCATCAACATTTGTATTAATTTGTGATTCTAAACTTTCTTCAACTTTAATGTTTATGTCAGTTTCCAAATCTAGTTTAATGTATTCTTCATCAATATTTTCTTCTTTAATTTTGCTTTCAATTTTAATTTCGTTTTTCATACCTTCACTATTTTGCGATTGTTGTTTTGCATATCGCTTGAAAATTTCTTGCGATTTAAAACATTTTTCTACAAATTTATACGTTTCATTTAATCGAACAGAGCAAATTGAGCAAATACAATCCGATAACTTCTGAGTACATTCCAGCTAAAATATAAATGAAAATTACATATTACATATAATAAAAATCTTCGGTTTAAAGGGATCTAAAATAAAGAAATACATTTCTACTAATAACACCTAGTCCCTATGATATTTTTCTAATATTTGATTTATTTGTGAGATCTAAATCCTACTACAAGCTGTGTGAATACAAGACGAAATTTTTACCAACCTGAAAACAGACAACAATATTTTTTCTCATAATAGCTATTCCCAACTACTCTTGCAGAAACAAATTTCAGTTTAGCAAAAACATATTATAATAATTAATAAACTTATTATAAGTAAACCTAATAAAATAATTATTGTTTTATGTAATTTTTATTGTAAATGTACATATATTCAAATTAAAACTTATTTTATACAGTGTGTTGACCGCGACCCCGGATATAGGACTTTAACATGTAAAATCATACTTTCGTAATTTCCTGCTTTCCTAATTATTTTAGGTTAAAAAGCTTCAAATAAGAGTTGTAGACCATAAAATTCTACATCAGAATCAATAAACAGAATTAATTTTACATGTCCTATAACGGCAGAAATTAATATGACAATATTAAAAATTAGCTCAAAAATCGGGTTAGCCTTTGAAATGAAACAAAATTGTAAACAAAAGATTGACGATTTATCTGTCAGAAGAATATTATTTTTCTTGTTTCATGAGTTTATTGCCAGTAATTATTTATTAGTGTTCAATTTATAAAGTTAATTAGAAAAAATGGTGGACAATTACGAGTACACAATTAGTGAAAGAAATGAATTTCTTAGGTTGTATTATGGTGGTAATAGTTTAAGACAAGTGCGAGATTTATTTGCGGGTTCGTATCCTCACAATCCAATTCTTTCAATTCACACAATTCAAAGAGTTATTAATAATCAAATTAAATATGGATCAGTGTTCCATCCATGCCACAGTTGCATTAAAAAACATGTTGCACCAGAAGAAGAAATTGAGATTGATGATAACGTTAATGAAATAAATGTTCTAGCTTCGGTATCGAATAATCCTAGTGTGAGTACAAGAGAAATTGCATCGGGATTAGGAATACATCACACCACGGCCTTCAAAATATTAAAAAAACATAAATACAAATCTTTTAAATATTCTCGCCATCAAGAATTTTTTTAACATGATAGAGTAAACCGCATGATATTTTGCGAAACGGTAATGGAAAAGGCGAATGCTAACAGAAATTTTATCAAAAATATTTGCTTTTCTGATGAATCCATATTTAGCATTAATGGAGAACCAAATGTTCAAAATTATCGTAGTTGGCACAAAGAAAATCAACAATTAATTTTAAATAACCATTCTCAATATCGCAAAAGTGTGAATGTTTGGATTGGAATGTTAGGTTCCAATATTATAGGACCTTTTTTTATTGATGGCACACTAAATTTCCAGAAATATTTTTAGTTACTCGAGACAGAGATTGGGCCTGCTCTGGATAATGTTGCAGGGGGAAATACGATTTGGTTTCAGCAGGATGGCTGTCCTGCTCATTCTACAAATGAAATTAAAACATTTGTAAACCAATGTTTCGCAAATTGCTGGATAGGACGCGGTGGTCCAGTAAACTGGCCAGCTCGATCCCCGGATTTGTCCCCAAATGAATTTTTTTTATAGGGGCATTTGAAAAATAATATCTACAAAACTAGACATGCAAATGCAGGCTCTTTGAAACGAAAAATTGTGGAAGAATGCAGAAAAATTACAAACAGACAATTAATAAATATGCAACGCAATTTTTATGATAGACTTGGGTTCTGTTTGACAAACAATGGATATTTATTTGAGCACTTAATTTAAGATAATTCTGATTTATTTTTTTTTTAATTTAAAATCCAAAAAAATCTAATGTTATTGATAATAACAAAAACAACGGTCCTTTTCAAGACCACAAACAATTTTACAATAATAATTTTTAGTCAATTATGCAATTTATCATAATAATTAATAATAAATACAATTTTCATTTCCAATTGTTTACAATTTTGTTTCATTTCCAAGGCTAACCCGATTTTTGAGCTAATTTTTAATATATTCATATTAATTTCTGCTGTTATAGGACAAGTAAAATTAATTTTGTTAATTGATTCTGATGTAGAATTTTATACTCTACAACTCCTTTTTGAAGCTTTTTTACCTAAAATAATTAGGGAAGCAGGAAATTAAGAAAGTATGATTTTACATGTTAAAGTCCTATGTTCCGAGGTCGGGGTCAACACACTGTATAAGTTTTAATAAAACAAAACCAACAAACGTATTAAAATTTGAAATACTCTAAATTAGGTTAAGTTAAATTTGTCTGTTCTCAAAAATTATGGAAGAGACAATAAATAAATGATTACTTATCAATTTATAAGCATATAATTTTTTTCATTTTCATTTTACTTACAATTTCCGATGCAATGGTTTCCAATTTGTATGATAACAATACATTATCCGAATCCATTGTAGTTAAAGTAAATGTTATATTATCACCACCAGCACATAGTCGACAAAGTTCTTCATGTAAATGTTGTTTTAATATTATTTGAGAATCGAAACATTGTTTTATAAATTTATAAGCATCATTCAATCGAACAGCGCAAATTGTACAAATACCATTCGGTAATTTGATCTTGCAATCCACCTAAAATAAGGAAAGTAAAAGATTCAGATACAATAATGTATATTACAATCAAAACAAATAATTTCATTCTTACAATTTCTGGCATAATTGCTTCCAATTTATCCACGAAACGTTTGCCATCTGAATCCAGATCAATTAAATTGAACAATACATTTTTGTCACTTATACATAATTGACAATGGTGCATAAACTTATTCATGATTAAAATTAAATTTTCTCCCAAAAAAAGCTTCTTATAAAAGTAAAATATAAAAATATTGTATTTGATAGTATTAGAGGTTAACTTATAAAAATCTGACACGAATCAAGTTGGCCAGATAAATTTTGCGTAATGTTTTTAGCTAGTATAAGAAAAATAAATAGCAGCGTCATGTTTGCTGACAGTGACAAAAATAGGACATTCTGTTAATAATGATATAAATAACAATACATACCTTGAGCTTTTAATACTATCATTTTTCCTTCAATCTTTATTTTAAATTATAATAAATAATTAATAAAGCTTTGAAAATGACATTTTTGACAAGCAAACTACATTGAAAAGTACTTCATTTCCGTATTCATAGATGGCGCTGATGAACGTCATTTGTAAAAATATAACAATTTTAAGAATATTGTTATTGTAAATATATTTTTAATAAAACATATTTTACAATTTTGTCTATTATATTATTGTATATTTTAATTGTTCAACATTAATAGTTAAATAATAAATTACTTTAAAAAGTACTTGAATTCCTTGTTCATAGATGGTGCTGTTGAACGTTAGACGCAAAAATATAACAATGAAATAAATAATGTTATTGTAAGTATATTTTTAATAAAATATATTCTACAAGTTTGTCCATTATATTATTGTATATTATTGTTTGACATTAATGGTTAAATTATAAACTACTTTACAAAGTACTTGATTTTCCTATTCATAGATAGCGCCAGTAAACGTCAATTGTAAAAATATAATAATTTGATGCATATTTTTATTGTAAATATATTTTTAATAAAATGTGTTCTACAATTTTGTCCATTATATTATTATATATTTTAATTGTTCGACATTAATGGTTAAATTATAAACTACTTTGAGCAGTATTTGATTTCCGTATGCCTAGATAGCGCTGATGAACGTCAGTTGTAAAAATATAACAATTTAATGAATATTGTTATTGTAAATAATTTTCAATAAAATTTATTTCTCAATTTTATTTATTAAATTATTGTATATCTTAATTGTTGCAAATGTTTTGAAAACAATGTGTTGTTAGTTAAAAAAAAAACGAATAAATCTTTCGCCTTTTACGTTCAGCCTTTTACGTTTCATTTCACTGACAGCAGCTGTCACTGTCGAAATTCCCCCTCCATTATCAAAAATACGATGCTAATAATTATTCTTCTTCTTATACAAGAAATATTACACAAAATTTATCTGGCCAATTGGATTCCTTTCAGATTTTTATAAGTTAACCTCCAATACTGTCAAATACAAGATTTTTATGTTTTTCGTATTGTAAGAAGCTTTTTCGGTAGAACATTTAATTTTGATCATGAATATTTTAATGCAACATTGTCAATTATGTATAAGTGACAAAAATGTATTGTTTACATTTACAATGCTAAATCTGGATTGAGATGGCAAACGTTTCATAGATAAATTGGAAGCAATTATACCAGAAATTATTACAATGAAATAATATGTTTTGATTGTAATATACATTATAATTTCTAAATATTTTACTTTTCTTATTTTAGGTGGATTGCAGGATCAAATTACCGAATTGTATTGTACAATTTGCGCTGTTCGGTTGAATGATGCTTATAAATTTATAAAACAATGTATCGATTCTCAAATAATATTAAAACAACATTTAAATAAAGAACGTTGTCGACTATGTGCTGGTGGTGATAATATAACATTTACTTTAACTACAATGGATTCGGATAATGTATTGTTATCACACAAATTGGAAACTATTGCATCGGAAATTGTAAGTAAAATACTAGCTTTAATCAGCTTTACAAAAAAATATATATGCTTAATAATTGATAAGTAATCATTTATTTATTGTCTCTTCCATAAGTTTTGAAAACAGATCATATATAACCTAACCTAATTTAAAGTATAAGTTGTAATTTGAATACAATAATATTTACAATAAAGATTACATAAAGCAATTGCAAATTTTTTGTTCAGATTATGAACATGGTACAATATTTGTTTACAGCAAATAAATCCGTAATTATTTTGTTCACAATGATTAAGATTTACTTTTGACAAAACTTATTCATATAATTAAATACAGTAGCTTTACAAACTAAAATAGCGTTTAAAACTTAGTATACGACTATTCGTGAAAGTTAAATAAAAATATATTTACAATGAAACAATATTACAGAAATCCAAACGTTTTAGTTTAACTTTCAAATAAAATCTGATTTATTATTGAATAAAATGTTAGATTAATTTGTTTCATTAATTGACAATATCTATCAGTTCTTTATAGGTCGGTCGGAAATTAATGGTTTTTGTTTCGTTTTAAGAGTAAACAATTGCGTTAAGAACAGATAATATAAAAATAATTTATTATTACTACAAATTACAAATTTTCTTTCACTTTATAAAACGAAACAGTAGCAGAAAGATATAAGCAACGCCTTCTCATAATGGCCATTAATATTAAAACAGTAAAATTGTAATAACTTCTACAAATTTACTTGTCGGTTTCAAGTTTTTTGCCTGCACATAAAGAAATACATTATAAACAATAATTAAAAATCGCTGCCAGACTTATAGAGGTGACAATAAGTCATAAACTTATGAATACTTATGAAATTTAGTGATTGATTCAGTAAAATTTAGTTTAAACACTAGTAAACCAATTTGTGTTAATTTACCCCATATTTAATTATTATGTAATTTTTTTTCAAAATTTTATCTTATATTAAGGTAGCCCAATTAAAAATAAAATTGACGTGTTTTTGATATTTTTAATTATTTATTGTTTTAATGAGTCACCTACCCCTTATGTATGTACTCATAAGTAAGTTTAACTATTTATAACTCGTTAATATTAAATGATAGAAAAAAAGTATTAGTATTTTTTTATTTGTTTTACATAAGAAATTCTATAAAATATTTTAAAAAAATATTTACGAATTTTAATTAATTGAATTTTTTTGTAGATGTTAATGAAAAAAGAAAAAATAAACGAAATAAAATTTGCAATGAAAAAGCTACCGTATATAACAATATGATAGTCAACCATTTTGTAAAAACTATTAAAAATATTTTAATTTTACTAAATAAGGAAAACGTTGATGAAACAACTATATTCTATTTGCAAAGTGATAAAGATAACACTCGCAATATTGATGGTAATATATGTACTTGTGATTGAGATTAGCTTGGTTTTAAATTTTTATTGAACTAATAAAATTTTGTTTATTTTATATATAGTCATATTTATTTTTTCAAATAGCAAGTTAATGTAAAATAAAATAAAAATATATATATATATATATATGATTTCCAAGTGTTTGGTGTTTTAGTTGATTTTCATATAAAGTACTATTAATAAATTAGAAGAGATCAGATGTAAAATAGATTGGAGTATAGTGTAAGATTGGTAACAATATTGCAAAGTTGTTGTTAGTCAGTTAAGATGATTCGGCCATCTTGAGTGAATGTATCTAATGAGCGTTGTTAAAAGAATATATATGAGTGGGATTGAAGGAATACGTCAGTGTGGACGTCCAATGAATAGATGGGAAAGTATGGTTGAGAAAGTTTTATTTGAGCGAATGTTTCCAAGTGATAAGAATAAAACAAGTATGAGAACATAAACGAGAATAATTTATCAATATGCAGAAAAGCTATTACACGAAATATTACTTAGAAAAATCATATACGCAAAAATAAAAATGGAAACCCTAATAATTGTGAAATGTTTATTGTAACAGTTATACTTAGTAATAATTTAAATTCACATATTCGTACACATGATTCTGTGTACGAGTAATTATGTATACGAATATGTGAATTTAAAAAGGGAAATGAAAAATTAGTCGCATGAAGTTTGAAGATTATATTTCAAGAATGGGGTTCAACATCAACAAAATTTCAGTTTAGATGTAAGCACCGCACCGTATTAGGAAATCTCAATGAAAGGGAAATGATACAGAAACTGGAATTCTACATGTAGCACAAATCCGAAGTACCGCTACTACCACTGATAATTATCATTATAATTTTGTTTTTCTAGTATCACTGATACGGAGTATCACTTGGCAATATCTATATTTAAAATAAATTATTTTTTTTTGAAAATAAAGAAAAAAAAATTGTTTTCTAATTTTCTTTAAAAAAATAAATTAATTAGAAACATCTCGTCAACATTGTGTTTTATAATTATAATTTAAATTTTTCAACTTCCTGTAATATATATTAAGGAAAAATAATGCTAAACTTTTTTAATCATACTATTAGATAATAACTAAACAACCAAAATTTGAACTTATATTACTAAATATCATAAATTAAAGTGTTTAAAAATTTGAAATTTCAACTTAACAGAAAAAATAAATAACAAATTTGACAATAAAACTAAATATTTAAATAAAAAAAAACGTAATCTAAGTGTAATAAGAAACATAGAAGAGTATAAAGCTATTGAATTTAAAAAAAGAGTTTTCAAGTAAAAACCTGTGAATATAAATATGGCATTATAAGCAACTCAACTCAAGATTTCTAATGGTTAATGAGATGATAATGAATTTGAAGAAGACGAAAAAATAGTTGAAATGATATTTTTACATTTGGTGATAAATACGATTTACATTTATTAATACAAGATTATCAAATTATCAAACCAATTAGCTAGAAAAGATTGGCCGTTATTCATAGCCCCTTTCCGAGTATTTCTATTTTATAAGTATTTATTTTGAAAATATTAAAACTGGTTTTAGCATTATTTTTATTTTAAAATGTTAAATAAAATAAGAAGTACTTAATTTATAGAACTAGTTTATATTTGATATATAATAAAAAAAAATTTTAGAAAATTCTGAAACAAATACATTAAAATTGGTATAGCAATTATAAAATTTGCAGAAGATACAAATCATAAAGTCGATAAATATAATTAAAAGTAAATATTCGCGTATATTCTAAAAAGGAAAATTTGAAAGAAAAAAAAAACAATTACATTTCTGATGACTTTTTTATGTATTTTAATATTTGACTACAATTTTTGCTATATTCATTCATATTAACAAAATTGATCTGTTACTTTTAATTATTTATCGACTTCATGATTTGTATATTCTGTAAATTTTATGATTGCTATACCAATTATTATGTATTTGTTTCTGAATTTTTCTAAAACGAACATGTCCTGAAGATGGTGGAAAATACAACCGAAAGCTTGACATAGAATCTTTAATGAGAGTTTGATTCGAACATCTAACCTTTTGACTACCTTCCCATAAAAAATTATAATATTTCTTTCTAAAGTAAAATTTGGTAAAATACTTACAATACTTTTCTATAGGAAATAAAAAGTTATATAATTTGGTTTTAGTTTTAATTTACTAGCATGTGCCGTTTGGGCGCTAGAATTTTGAATAATTTTTTAATAATAATTTTTTTTAAATAATTTTTCCTGCTAAATCAGTATGAGTTAAAGAAAAAAGTTACTTAGCTATTATGTAGCTAATTTTTTTTGAGCAAATTTTGAAAAAAATTATTTTTTAAATTTTTTCAAAATATAACTTTTTGGTGAAACAAAGAATTGGTCGAAAAAATGTATAGTGGAAAAAAGAATTGGTGGTAGAAAAGTATTGTTGGAAATAATGGGGTATAATCATAAAAAGATTGTAGTAATATCAGTTCAGTGGTACAAGGTTTTAAGACCAGATAAATAATTAATTTAATTTACATAATATTTTATTTATGATTCGATAAAAAATTATTACATAACACAAAATATAAATTATTAAATTAATCTAATAATGAAACAATTATTCCATATCGCCAATTTTCAGCTTCAGTAATCTATAAATAAAATAAAAAAGCAGAAAATTACAAGTTTCTGAAAAAAAATTGAAATAAATCTTACTTGAAAAGTGGAAGTTTGAACAGGTTTTAGAACACTTTTAACAACATTGGCTTGAAAGATGAAATCTGATTTTCGATCTAATTGTATTCGACAATTAACTCATCTGTGCAAAACTATCTCCCAAACAGGGTGTCTCGTAACTCACGCCCTTATCGTCGAATTTGGTTGTCATGTCATTTGTCAGCACTATCTGTTTACAAACACCATATTAATTCAATTTCATAATGGGTCCATATCCATTCGCAATTGAAATTAACTTGAAGCCATCTGGGTGGCAAAACTTACCTTGGTATAATAAATAAGCATTAGATTAAAGTTCTGTTTAAGGGGCTATTCCCGTTTGTAGCATTGATTTTTTAGGTGTGTTTCAAATTATTTTTTTTTGGAACTTTTACTACAAATACAGTAAACAACAATTATACCGCTGGAAAGTTTTCAGCAGTATTTTTTAAAAGACAAATATTTAATTAAAACAAGATTAGAAGTATATGGGTAAAGCCATATATAGACCACTTTGACATTTCTCGGAAAGTTGGTAATACAATATTTTTATTAAAATTATAATTTATGTGGCCACTAGGAGAAACTTGGAGGAAAATTTGATCAAAATCGAATAAATAATGTAACCACAATGAATTTTTTAAAATTTTTGTGATTTTTTCTCTCGATAAGTTGGCAACACTGTATTTCGTTAAAATTGCTTAATTTATTTAGGCACTAGAAGAATCTTTTATATAAATTTTTTAAAACTTTAGTAATTTTTTTTCGAAAAGTTGGCAACACTGTATTTTGTTAAAAATTACATAAATTATACAATTACCAGGACAATCTTTTGTGAAAATTTGAGTAAAATCGGTTAAATAACAAGGTCGTAATATATTTTTAAAAATTTTACCAATTTTTTTCTCGGAAAGTTGGCAACACTGTATATTAATAAAATTATATAATTAATGAGAGCATTGGGGTAATTTTTTCTAAAAATTTATTCAAAATCGGATAAATAATGTAGCCAATATGAATTTTTAAAAACTTTAGTAATTTTTTTCTCGGAAAGTTAGCATTACTGTTAAAAATCAAAACCACATGCCCATTTTGGGCACTACACAAATTTATCCTAAAAATTTCATTAAAATCGGTTGAACCGTCTAGGAGTTGCGACCACAACATTTTGACTGACGACAGAGCGAGTGAGCTGACGACGCACACACATACACCCACATAAACTAAGTTCAGATTTGTCTGATCTAGAGGCTATATGAAGAATTACTATACACAATTTTTTTTTTTGAAAATGTTACAGACACCGTACCAAACACTAAACCACTTTTTTCCTTGCAGTCAAAGTGGTAAAAAATAGCGTTAAACTGATCAGATCTAAATTCAGATTCGGTGTAGCCGAGGTGGGCCATCGGTAGGGGGTCTCTTAATCTGGGTGTCCGACTTGGGCATTTTAATCCCTTACGTTGTAGATGTCCTCCTCCTCCTCGGCCTTGGAGTTAGAGATTAGTATTCTTTTAATAACCGAAGCGTGAACATCAATTATTTAACTTTTACTAATAATGGAAGTAAATCGCATATTCAGTGAGAAGGGCCGTGAATTGCTAGTTATTAACAATTTTAAGTTTTGTGTATCTACAACAACAAGCGATGGAATACGATGGCGGTTTACAAATAAAAAAAATCGATGTACTGCTAAAGTATATACAACTCGCGAGTTTAAAATAATAAATTGTAACCTACTTCATAATCACGAAGAAGAATTAAACATTGAAAGGCAGGCGCTAAATAATAGTGTCAAAAGGAAAGCAGTCACCGACCTTAATGAAAAACCGTCCAAACTAATTCATTTGGAGCTTCAAAAAAACTTTAGTGATAAGCTAACTTGGAACGATATTGACCGTTTGCGGAAAAATATGGGGGCGTGTAGACGCAATGTTGTTCCAAAGTTACCAAAGTCGCAAGATAAAATATTTGATTCTTTGTCGACTCTTAACCTAACAACAAATAAAAATAAAGAATTTCTAATAAAATATATATTTCATAAATTTAAAGTTTTTATTAAGATCGCGTATGATAATTTAAATGTAAAAATAAAACCAGGTACAGGTAAAAAAATGCCCAAGTCGGACACCTTTACCTACCCTTACGATTGCAAGGGATTATCTCAGGTACAATGCCCATCTCGGCTGCAGCCAATTTGACCACTTTTCATCTTGTGTAGGTAAGTATATATCGAATCGAACCGAATAGAAAGATAAAATTTTTGAAACGTATAATACAGTAATGTGCTTTGATATTTTACATTTTAAATAATATAAAAACAATATATTGTAAATTGTTTTTGAAAAACTTGAAAATGCATTCAATATAGATGTATGTTTTCGAAAAAAATTAATACCAAATGCTAAATATAATTATTATAGAGCAGAATACCAATTTTTGTAATTAAATAAAAAATAAGTATAATAGAAATATGTAAAAATAAAAATAGGATAAAATATCTAATGTAAATAATAAAAATATGATTAGTATAAATATATTTAAAAAAGAAAAAAAAATAATAAAAATTACGTTATACAACAGTTATTTCTTATCTATGGATATACTTATACGGTATGTACGTAATCATAGTATATTGAGAAATATAGATAAAACTTTAATTTAATAATATAACTAAGTAAAAGAAAAATAATGTAATGTCATATTTGAAACATACATATAATTAATAATAATAATAATGATAATTTTTGTAACAGTAAAAAAAAAATCTTCCCGAACTAACAATATTAAAATAAAAGAGTATATTAAAAGTATATTGATAAAATAAGAAATAGGAATTTAGCTAAATAGATAAAGTGTGAAGGCACTGATTTAAATAAAATCTGGATTTCTTTAATTAATAACTTGTAAAATTTTATAATCTAGTTGAGTTAAATTTTGTTAGCTAATAACTTGTTTCTGTTTGTTTATTATTTATAGGTATAATTTTAGTTTTTATTTTATTAAAGAAGCTTCCCCTCTTACTATATTATATATTATATATACAATAGTATAATCTTTTATAGCTCTGTGGTATAATGCTGGAATCGGAGCCCTCGTCGGAGCCTGAAGATTACTAGATCGAAGCCGCGCTAAGACAAGAATTTTCTTTTGTTTTTTTTTTTTTTAATTCTTTTTGCATTCTTTTTAAAAATTCTTCGACAGTCATATTTAACACAACAAAACAACTTAAAATATAAATAAAAAACTTTACTGAAGATAACCGAAAACTGCTTGGCATGCATACAATGTAAACAAAAATGTCGAACTCTAAATAAAATTTGTCAGCACCTATTTCTACATGATTATTATTTTAAACAAAATTTAAATGTTAAATTTTTTTCAGACTGCCGTTTTAGTTTTACGCATAAGTACAAGAATTTGTTTTTTTTGTTGAATTTGTTTGGATTGGTCAAACTCTTGTGCTTATTTGTAAAACTTAAACTGTAGTCTGGTTGAAACTTTCTGTACAATAATGTTTTTTAATTTCTACAAAAATCATCGTGTATTTGATAATTTATAACACAATATGAAATGACGATAAATTTTATTTATGCGTTTCTAATACAAATTGAAATTTTCAGTCTTTATTACGACAAGAAGATAGATAATCAATTTTTAAATATTTTTTAAATTTATTTTTTATTAATTTATTATTATTAATTACCTATGTAAAATATATTAAATGTTATTTATAATAAAATTCAAATTAATAAATAAATCAATATTATTATGTAATATTTGTTGACAAATTGTTTTCACTTTATTTATTAATATGAATAAAATATTTTTCCTTCAAGCGTATCATAATATAAATATTACGTTACCATATTACCTAAATAGAAATAGGTCATTGTTACTCGTACATTAATGATATTATTTTATTTTTCTCACCAAAAATTGGTCACATTGGCCATATTCTATAATAATAATTAAATTATTTAATATTTTCAAACATAAACTATATCTTTATAAATTGAGTTTGATAAGTATAATACGCGACAAAATTTACATTATGTGTTTTTTATTTTATGTGTAAATATTTTTATTAGTTTTCAAATTTTTTATTTACATTAAAAAAAAAAACTTGATATACTACATGACGTATACCTACACTACAATAAAATTTAACCAAATATTTTAATTATTTAATTTATATGTTAATTATGTACGATAGATATTAAAATTGTGAATTTGAGAATTTTTATATCCATATTATGTAATGATTTTTTAAAATTTGTTGTATCTGTTGGGGACATGAATTTTTATTTTAAATTAAATACAAATACATTGGAAAATATTTTAATAATTTGAGGTAATTTTCACTTTTTCTAATTATAAATAAATAAAAATCGCGACCAATCGCGACCAATATATCCATGGAGATACTAAACAAGTTATGCTTCCTTGCTGTCATTTAATTTCTAGATTACAACAATAAGGTAATATACAATTTTTCTTTAAATATAAAAAGAAATAAGTATTTTTAGATCTGATAAATGATATCAAAATATATTTCAAATAACAAATTAGCAATAAAAAAAATATTTATTAATATTTTTAAAAGCTACTGAGAAATTTAATCAATTTATTATATAAATTATAGATTTATAAATAAACAAATTTATAATAAATTAAAATATGATTTAACTGTGGCGAATAGTTAATAAAATATAATAAGTTTTCTAAAACCACAAACAATAATATTTAAAAAAGAGCTACATACGTATTTCGAATGCTAAGATTTCATCATCAGTAGCAAAAGATAAAGTCCTAATCAGTGATGTAAGATTACACAAATACTTCAACGTACCCAGTGGTTAAAGATTACTAATTAACACCGACTACAAATCACGTAAGTAGTAAATGTTAATAAAAACATTTTGTTTTTTTTTTTTGCAGTGTAGCCAGCCCAGCCAGAATCGTCCAATGGCGTACTCACACCTATAGAGCATGGTGGGGGTAGAGGTATATATACCAGATTGCGGGGCAGAAACTGTTATTCAGTCACCAAGCCCTGAGAATGCCATCTACGATGTATGGTGAAACGTCTGCAACGAAAATAGATCAACCACGGTATATCAGCCCAGAAATTTCTAGAAATTCAAGATTTAACGTTTAAAAATTTCCATCAAAAATAAAGATCCCAGAAAATAAATTATAATAATTAATAAATAATATTTGTTAAGTTTATCATATTTCATATAATATATATATATATTTTATATTTACCAATGTTCTTTATATTGTATAACAAATTTATTTTTTATATACATGAGTGTGTGTGTAAAAATTTAAATAAAATAATATATTTTTCCTGTCTAATAACGTAATTTTTATTTGATTGACTTTCTTATTGCAGTATTTTGAAAATGTAATTAAAGCAAATTAAATTCGTAAATTTTTTTTATATTCAATTTATTTGTTTCTACTTGTTTGAAGATTATTTTTGCAAAATATTTTTTCTCATAGAATCTTTATTTAGTTTGTATACATAAATGCAGTGCGGTTTAATACGCTTATAAAATTATATGTGATTTATTAATTATATTATTTTCAAATTTTTATAGTATTTTTAAATAGATTTGTAACATATAGTTATATTTCTTTAATACTTATGTATGCGTTTAATATAAATTCTATACAAATCTATTTGTGATAAAACCGGAAATATTTTTATTAAATCATTTTAATATTTGCAACAAATTTGTTTGGTATTATGTTTCATTGTAAAAATTAAAATATAGTTTTGTAATGGTAAGTGTAAAATTTTTTTCAGAACTCATTATATTGAAATAAAACGGCTTTCGGTTGAAGTTCTGTATTAATATTTATTAATAATCGACGTACTTAACGACCGTCTTCATTAGGAAAACTGGTACAAATAACATTTACAGTAACTAAACAGAACATAGAAACAAGTTACTAGGTAACAAATAAATAAGTAACTAGATCATAAATTTTTTTATAAATTTTTAATTAATTGAAACCAAATTTTATTTAAATCAGTGCCTTTATAAAGAAAAAGATAACATCAATCACTGTGCAGGCATTGATTTAAACAAAATTTCGCTTCCATTAATTAAAAATTTATAAAATTTTTATGATCTAGTTACATATTTGATACCTAGTAACTTGTTTCTATGTTCTGTTATTTACTGTAAATCTGTTTTGTTTCAAATGTAACATAAAGAAAATGTTATACGCGGTTAGAAACGGAATAAAAAGTACTACCAAAATCAATAATAAAAAATATAGGTTGTTATTTTAAAAAAAGTCGATGACATCATAACTTGAAAAACAAATGACATAAGAAACTGAAAATAGGCTGAAAACATTCACTATAGTTAAAATCGCTATACCCCTTCGAGATTTTTTCCACAAAAAATAATATCAACGGAATTACTGAATTTATTCCTTACTTAATTTCCACACTGTACTTGTTTAAGAAATATATGTTGTTTAAATATTACTTGTTTACTCAATGCTTATACCGGAAAGTGATATCAGTAGATATTTCTGCCTAGTGCATTTTTAGTTTTTAGACAAACATTGAAAAGTCCCATAATCATTATTTTCACAAAATCAAATATTAAAAATATCTTTTCGGCGGACGCTGTATATTTTGAAAAATACTTTACAAAAAAATATTAGAACATTGCTAAAATAAAAAATAAATTGAAAACCAATAGATACACGGTACACGTTTATTTTTCTTAATGAAGAAATTTAACTAAAGTAAATTACGATGTAATAATGTCAGCATATTTCCTTGCCTGGCAAGAATTTGTTTCTTGAATCTTAAATAAAAATAATCCAACAAAATTTAATTTCATTTATGGATAATCCGGTATTCGGCTATCTAATATGGCCGAATATTTCTTATTTTTTAGTCCGTTGCATCACTCAACAAAATATTTCCAAGGAACCATCTCTGTTTATAAGACTGGGAGTTCAAATTTTTTGGACGATGCATTTTTATTGCAATTTGACCGTGTAAATAGATCGAGTTGGCTTTAAGAAAAGTCTGTCGCGTACCAATTTTATACATTTTGCAATTTTTAAATTTTTTACACATTTGACTCCAACAGAAAGTTTAGATCTGAACAAGGTTGGACTGGAAAAAAAATTAGGCCCAGAGAAAGTTGCAGGATAGGGTCATTAGCTGTGTTTTTTTTTACCGAAAAACTCAGCTCAGATCGCAGCAAATATCAGTAACCTTGAAATAATAGCTGTTTTATTTATCGTTTCGTAACTGAGTTTGAAGTGAGTAAATTGCTTCCCCCCTTACCCCGATACTGAGTTGCATATTTAGCTAGTGCTTAGCTGAGATTCAAGTGAGCGCACATGCGAGCAATTCAAATGTTCCTAGCTTAAGATTTGATAACGTGTTTGATACTGGTTGACATTTCTATTGGAATATTTTATTGTGTTACGAGTTGTGGGGCGAGTTGCAAGAAATTATCAACGCAAACAATCCAAATTCATCTAATATTTTAGGTTATATCATCATATGTGGAACTTACGATTTTAAACGTCACTTTCAAATAAACTGTTTTATTTATCAATACAACTCACTCAGCAAAACTCAGCTCAACTCAGTTTATTTACAAAGATTTACTGATCTGAGTGGAATGTAAAAAACACAGCTAATATTATTTAAATACGTTATATTTCTATATTTCAATAAACATTGGAAATGACATTAGAGAAAAATAAAGATGATTCGTAAATATGACACATATAAAATTAAATAAATTTTTTATTTAAATCTATGTTAAAAGACTATTTAATAAATGTCTCTTTTCGGAAATTTTGTTAATGATATCTTCATTATCTAATTTTGTTCAACATATCCTTCGTGCATGACATGAGCATGAAAGCCCTACGAAATTATCCTGACTTAAAAAATTTCGCAATCTATTTAAAACGTAGTTTAATTTTGAAAATATTCGTTCGCATAATACTTGAGTGAAAGATATAATGTTAGCACTAATTTATAAGCAATAAATAAATTTAGTTATTTTCAACTTTATTCATGCGTTCCTAATACCAAGTGGACTTCTCATACTTCGTTGCGACCCAGGAGAATATAAAAATGCAAATACTTCTTAAACAAGATTAGAAGTATATGGGTAAACCCATATATAGACCACTTTGACATTATTACATAAATGATAAAAAAATAGAAATAAAAATTTTTTTACCGAAAGTTGGCAACATTGTATTTTGATAATATATAATATTATAGGCGCTAAGGGTATCTTCTGTAAAAAATTGATTAAAATCGGCTAAATAATGCGAGCATAACAAATTTTTAGAAAATTATTAATTTTTTTTCGGAAAGTTGGCAACACCGTATTTTAATAAAATTATAATTTATGTGAGCACTAAGAGAAACTTTTCTAAAACTTTGCTCAAAATCGGATATATAATGTAGCAACAATAAAAAATTTTTAAATTTTAGTAATTTTTTTTTCTATAAGTTGGCAACACTGTATTTTGTTAAAATTGAATAATTTATGCGGGCACCAGGAGAATCTTTAGTGAAAATATAATTAAAATCGGTTAAATAACCTGGTCATAACAAATTTTTAAAAATTTTAGTAATTTTTTTCTCAAAAAGTTGGCAACATTGTACTTTGTTGTAATTATCTAATTTATATGTATACCAGAAAAATCTATTGTGAAAATTTGAACAAAATCGGTTAAACAACATGGCCGTAATAAATTTTTTAAAATTTTAGTAATTTTTATCTCAGAAAGTTGGCAACACAGCAATTTATTAAAATCACGAAATATATGTAGGCACTAGGGGAATCTTTCCTGAAAATTTGATCAAAATCGGATAAATAATGTAGCCACAATTAATTTTTAAAAACTTTAGTAATTTTTTTCTCGGAAAGTTGGTAACACTGTATTATATTAAAATTACCTAATTTATGTAGGCACTAGAGGAATCTTCCTTGAAAATTTGATCAAAATCGGATAAATAATGTAGCCACAATATATTTTTAAAAAATTTAGTAATTTTTTTTTTGGAAAGTTGGCATCACTGGAAAACAAAAATCCTTAGATCATAAAGTAGAAACTAGATGTAAGGTTTTTAAGTATGAATTTATCCATGTAACACTTTGCGATTTAAAGGGTTAAATAAAAATTTGTCGTTATTTTGTAGTGTTACTTTATTATTAAAAATGTTTTCTGGTTACCGGTTTCGGCTTTTTATGCCGTCATCAGACCAACTGCAAATACAAAAATTTTTTTATTACAATTCTAGTAGACTTTTTTACATAAATACAATGTAGAGAACAACACAGTGTATACATTTTTATAAATTATTGTATTTAGTTACAAATTTAATTTTACATAAGTCAAAGTTTAAAAAATATATAAGTAAAACAAAATAATAAATATTAAAATTAGATTGATATCTGAATAAAAACATACCGTCAGTAATTAGTTGTAAAATATATAAAGTTGTGTTCGACCATGTGTATTGTGTTCGATATAATTGTCACAAAAATACGTTGTACATGTTGTTGCGTAAAAATATTTAAAAAGTTTTTTAATTTTATTTATATTTGTTATGTTTAAAATTATATTATATGTATCTGTTTATAATAATTGATGATGAACTATATTATTTTGAAATTGAAATCTTTTATGAAAATATGTGAAGATATGTCTGTTTTGACCTTGTGACGTGTGATTGCAGCTGTGAGTTGATAAGTTCGTGTAACCTAATTACCGATAAGACTTGTTGTATTTAGATTAAGAAGAAGAGAAGCGTCTGACGTGTTGAAATAAAAACGCGCTAAATTTCAATTTAGCATACGAGTTTGAAGAGATGGTTGTCGGTTTCTGTAATGTCGTTGAGGATGTTTTGTGGTTCGTTGTTGTTGTGTCTGTAGATGTGTAGTTGTTCGTATAATAGTAGTTCCCTATTGTTATGTGTGGTCTGTAATATGTTTATGTTGTTAGTGTCTGAAGTATGATTGTTTTCGTGTAAGTGTCTACCGTAAGCCGAATTAGTTATATTTTTAATATGTTCTTGATATCTAATGTTTAAGTTTCTGGTTGTAACGCCGATATAAAAATTGTTGCAATCGTTACAAGTTAATTTGTATACTCCTGCTTTAGTTAGAATATTATTTTTTGGATAAAAATTTTGTAATTGTTTGCCTAAATTGGTGTCGTTTCTGAATGAAGTTTGAATGTTGTGTTTTTTTAGTGCCTGTTGTATTTTGTATGAATGATTTTTTTGGAAGGATAAGGAAATGTATTTAAAGTTTTTAATTGTGTGTGGATATATACTGTTAACTATTTTTTTGAATTTAGCAATATTAAAAAGTCTTTGTATGTAAAATCTGTCATAACCATTATTTATACCTATTTGGAAGATTGTATTTAATTCATTGTTGAAGTCGTTTTCGTTGAGAGGGATATTGAGTAATCTGTTAAAATAATAATGAAATGCCAAATTTTTTGTGGTGATAGCGTGGTATGAATTAGAAGGAATAATAATATCTGTGGCTGTTGGTTTTCGGTAAATTTTAAAATCTAGTTTGTTGTTATTATAGTTTTTGGTAATGGTTAGATCTAAAAAGTTGATGGAGTTGTTAATTTCTGTTTCTATTGTGAATTGTAATTTACCAAGTGAGTTAATGAGGTTAAATAAGGCACTGAGAGTAGCTTTATTGCCATTCCATATACATAATATGTCGTCACAGTATCTACCCCAGTAGACTATGTTATTTGTAAATATTGCGTTTTTATCTGAAAAAAGTTTTTGTTCTAAATGATCGACATAAATATCTGCTAGTATACCAGACAGGGAGTTACCCATTGCGAGACCGTCTTCCATTTTATAATATTTATTATTAAAAATAAAATAGTTTTGTTCTAATACTAATTCTGTTAGTTTAATGATATTTGTGGAATCTTTATTAGATAGTGTATTATCGAAATTAGCTGTGTAGTTTTGAATTAATTCATTAAGAAGGGTTAATGTCTCTGTTTTAGGAATGTTGGTATAAAGGTTTTTTATGTCAAAAGATATAAGTAACGTTTGTTTATTAATTTCTAATTCTGTTAAATTGTTAATGAGTTCTTTTGAGTTTAATAAAGAGTATTTTGATTTAAATTTTATGTGTTTTGCTAGAAAATGGTGTAGGATTTCTGATATTGTGTGTGTCGGAGTATTATTGTTGTCTACTATTGGTCTTATAGATTTTTCTGGTTTATGTAATTTGATATAGCTTTTCAATCTAGGCGGGATGGGGTTGGTTGGGATGTATTTAAAGTGTTTGTTAGAGTCGATAATATTGATTGTGTCTGATGTATATTTTAATGTTGATCTTACCTTATTTAGATGTTTTTTGAATGGATTTAAGTTGTGTGGTGTTTCAGAGATATTATTTTCTGTAAAAAATTTTAATGTTTTTTCGTTATAATCATTGTTATCGATTATAACTAATCCGGCGTTTTTGTCTGCGTAAGTAACAGTCAGTTGGTTGTCCGAGATTTTTTGTTTAATTGTTTTAAGTGTTAATTTGTCTTGTCTGTAGATTTGTATATGTTGTTTGAAGTTGTTAGCTATTATAGGTTCGATTTCTGTGGCTATTTGTTGGTATTGTTTGTGTTTTTTTTAATTGAGCTTCTAGTTGAATGGTAGTATCTATTATGTTGTCTTTTTCTATGAAATTATATTTCTGACCTTTATTCAGTAGTGTAGTTTCTTGTTCTGTGAATTCCGTGGAGCTGATGTTGGTGAATCTTGGTTGAAAGGTTATTGTTTGTATGTTCATGTCTGCTGTTGTTTGATTTGTATCTTGGTTTTTCTTTTCATTTCGTAGGGATTGTAGTTTACGTCTTCTGATTTGGTCTTCTTCATAAGTTAAATATGTGTTATTTTCTAAAGTGGTTTTATATATTTCATCAAATTCTAATTGATGCAATTTTTGTGAAAGAAGTCTATGTATATATTTCAATTTCATATTAATGTAGTTTTGGTTTTGGTAATGTTCCTGAAGTCTTGTTTTCATTAGATGATTGTAGATGTATCTTGATTTGTAGTGAAGATTTTTGGGTATTTTTATTTTTATAAATTTTGGAGTTAATTTCTCTTTTATGCAGATGTTAATAAAATTTATGTGTTGATTAGTTTTATGTCTTTTATATATTTGCAGCTGTAGTTGTTGGATAATGGCAGGTAAGTCTGCCTGTTTGAATTTAAGTATGAATTTATCCATGTAACACTTTGCGATTTAAAGGGTTAAATAAAAATTTTGTCGTTATTTTGTAGTGTTACTTTATTATTAAAAATGTTTTCTGGTTACCGGTTTCGGCTTTTTATGCCGTCATCAGACCAACTGCAAATACAAAAAATTTTTTATTACAATTCTAGTAGACTTTTTTACATAAATACAATGTAGAGAACAACACAGTGTATACATTTTTATAAATTATTGTATTTAGTTACAAATTTAATTTTACATAAGTCAAAGTTTAAAAAATATATAAGTAAAACAAAATAATAAATATTAAAATTAGATTGATATCTGAATAAAAACATACCGTCAGTAATTAGTTGTAAAATATATAAAGTTGTGTTCGACCATGTGTATTGTGTTCGATATAATTGTCACAAAAATACGTTGTACATGTTGTTGCGTAAAAATATTTAAAAAGTTTTTTAATTTTATTTATATTTGTTATGTTTAAAATTATATTATATGTATCTGTTTATAATAATTGATGATGAACTATATTATTTTGAAATTGAAATCTTTTATGAAAATATGTGAAGATATGTCTGTTTTGACCTTGTGACGTGTGATTGCAGCTGTGAGTTGATAAGTTCGTGTAACCTAATTACCGATAAGACTTGTTGTATTTAGATTAAGAAGAAGAGAAGCGTCTGACGTGTTGAAATAAAAACGCGCTAAATTTCAATTTAGCATACGAGTTTGAAGAGATGGTTGTCGGTTTCTGTAATGTCGTTGAGGATGTTTTGTGGTTCGTTGTTGTTGTGTCTGTAGATGTGTAGTTGTTCGTATAATAGTAGTTCCCTATTGTTATGTGTGGTCTGTAATATGTTTATGTTGTTAGTGTCTGAAGTATGATTGTTTTCGTGTAAGTGTCTACCGTAAGCCGAATTAGTTATATTTTTAATATGTTCTTGATATCTAATGTTTAAGTTTCTGGTTGTAACGCCGATATAAAAATTGTTGCAATCGTTACAAGTTAATTTGTATACTCCTGCTTTAGTTAGAATATTATTTTTTGGATAAAAATTTTGTAATTGTTTGCCTAAATTGGTGTCGTTTCTGAATGAAGTTTGAATGTTGTGTTTTTTTAGTGCCTGTTGTATTTTGTATGAATGATTTTTTTGGAAGGATAAGGAAATGTATTTAAAGTTTTTAATTGTGTGTGGATATATACTGTTAACTATTTTTTTGAATTTAGCAATATTAAAAAGTCTTTGTATGTAAAATCTGTCATAACCATTATTTATACCTATTTGGAAGATTGTATTTAATTCATTGTTGAAGTCGTTTTCGTTGAGAGGGATATTGAGTAATCTGTTAAAATAATAATGAAATGCCAAATTTTTTGTGGTGATAGCGTGGTATGAATTAGAAGGAATAATAATATCTGTGGCTGTTGGTTTTCGGTAAATTTTAAAATCTAGTTTGTTGTTATTATAGTTTTTGGTAATGGTTAGATCTAAAAAGTTGATGGAGTTGTTAATTTCTGTTTCTATTGTGAATTGTAATTTACCAAGTGAGTTAATGAGGTTAAATAAGGCACTGAGAGTAGCTTTATTGCCATTCCATATACATAATATGTCGTCACAGTATCTACCCCAGTAAACTATGTTATTTGTAAATATTGCGTTTTTATCTGAAAAAAGTTTTTGTTCTAAATGATCGACATAAATATCTGCTAGTATACCAGACAGGGAGTTACCCATTGCGAGACCGTCTTCCATTTTATAATATTTATTATTAAAAATAAAATAGTTTTGTTCTAATACTAATTCTGTTAGTTTAATGATATTTGTGGAATCTTTATTAGATAGTGTATTATCGAAATTAGCTGTGTAGTTTTGAATTAATTCATTAAGAAGGGTTAATGTCTCTGTTTTAGGAATGTTGGTATAAAGGTTTTTTATGTCAAAAGATATAAGTAACGTTTGTTTATTAATTTCTAATTCTGTTAAATTGTTAATGAGTTCTTTTGAGTTTAATAAAGAGTATTTTGATTTAAATTTTATGTGTTTTGCTAGAAAATGGTGTAGGATTTCTGATATTGTGTGTGTCGGAGTATTATTGTTGTCTACTATTGGTCTTATAGATTTTTCTGGTTTATGTAATTTGATATAGCTTTTCAATCTAGGCGGGATGGGGTTGGTTGGGATGTATTTAAAGTGTTTGTTAGAGTCGATAATATTGATTGTGTCTGATGTATATTTTAATGTTGATCTTACCTTATTTAGATGTTTTTTGAATGGATTTAAGTTGTGTGGTGTTTCAGAGATATTATTTTCTGTAAAAAATTTTAATGTTTTTTCGTTATAATCATTGTTATCGATTATAACTAATCCGGCGTTTTTGTCTGCGTAAGTAACAGTCAGTTGGTTGTCCGAGATTTTTTGTTTAATTGTTTTAAGTGTTAATTTGTCTTGTCTGTAGATTTGTATATGTTGTTTGAAGTTGTTAGCTATTATAGGTTCGATTTCTGTGGCTATTTGTTGGTATTGTTTGTGTTTTTTTAATTGAGCTTCTAGTTGAATGGTAGTATCTATTATGTTGTCTTTTTCTATGAAATTATATTTCTGACCTTTATTCAGTAGTGTAGTTTCTTGTTCTGTGAATTCCGTGGAGCTGATGTTGGTGAATCTTGGTTGAAAGGTTATTGTTTGTATGTTCATGTCTGCTGTTGTTTGATTTGTATCTTGGTTTTTCTTTTCATTTCGTAGGGATTGTAGTTTACGTCTTCTGATTTGGTCTTCTTCATAAGTTAAATATGTGTTATTTTCTAAAGTGGTTTTATATATTTCATCAAATTCTAATTGATGCAATTTTTGTGAAAGAAGTCTATGTATATATTTCAATTTCATATTAATGTAGTTTTGGTTTTGGTAATGTTCCTGAAGTCTTGTTTTCATTAGATGATTGTAGATGTATCTTGATTTGTAGTGAAGATTTTTGGGTATTTTTATTTTTATAAATTTTGGAGTTAATTTCTCTTTTATGCAGATGTTAATAAAATTTATGTGTTGATTAGTTTTATGTCTTTTATATATTTGCAGCTGTAGTTGTTGGATAATGGCAGGTAAGTCTGCCTGTTTGAATTTAAGTATGAATTTATCCATGTAACACTTTGCGATTTAAAGGGTTAAATAAAAATTTGTCGTTATTTTGTAGTGTTACTTTATTATTAAAAATGTTTTCTGGTTACCGGTTTCGGCTTTTTATGCCGTCATCAGACCAACTGCAAATACAAAAAATTTTTTATTACAATTCTAGTAGACTTTTTTACATAAATACAATGTAGAGAACAACACAGTGTATACATTTTTATAAATTATTGTATTTAGTTACAAATTTAATTTTACATAAGTCAAAGTTTAAAAAATATATAAGTAAAACAAAATAATAAATATTAAAATTAGATTGATATCTGAATAAAAACATACCGTCAGTAATTAGTTGTAAAATATATAAAGTTGTGTTCGACCATGTGTATTGTGTTCGATATAATTGTCACAAAAATACGTTGTACATGTTGTTGCGTAAAAATATTTAAAAAGTTTTTTAATTTTATTTATATTTGTTATGTTTAAAATTATATTATATGTATCTGTTTATAATAATTGATGATGAACTATATTATTTTGAAATTGAAATCTTTTATGAAAATATGTGAAGATATGTCTGTTTTGACCTTGTGACGTGTGATTGCAGCTGTGAGTTGATAAGTTCGTGTAACCTAATTACCGATAAGACTTGTTGTATTTAGATTAAGAAGAAGAGAAGCGTCTGACGTGTTGAAATAAAAACGCGCTAAATTTCAATTTAGCATACGAGTTTGAAGAGATGGTTGTCGGTTCTGTAATGTCGTTGAGGATGTTTTGTGGTTCGTTGTTGTTGTGTCTGTAGATGTGTAGTTGTTCGTATAATAGTAGTTCCCTATTGTTATGTGTGGTCTGTAATATGTTTATGTTGTTAGTGTCTGAAGTATGATTGTTTTCGTGTAAGTGTCTACCGTAAGCCGAATTAGTTATATTTTTAATATGTTCTTGATATCTAATGTTTAAGTTTCTGGTTGTAACGCCGATTGTAACATTTTAATAATAAAGTAACACTACAAAATAACGACAAATTTTTATTTAACCCTTTAAATCGCAAAGTGTTACATGGATAAATTCATACTTAAATTCAAACAGGCAGACTTACCTGCCATTATCCAACAACTACAGCTGCAAATATATAAAAGACATAAAACTAATCAACACATAAATTTTATTAACATCTGCATAAAAGAGAAATTAACTCCAAAATTTATAA